>CM038702.1:70538545-70568545 GCA_021613375.1 Megaleporinus macrocephalus
ACTACACTAACTGACCACCTTATTAGAAACACCCACCTTTCTACTACACTAACTCACCACTTATTAGAAACACCCACCTTCTACTACACTAACTGACCACCTTATTAGAAAACACCCACCTTCTACTACACTAACTGACCACCTTATTAGAAACACCCACCTTCTACTACACTAACTGACCACCTTATTAGAAACACCCACCTTCTACTACACTAACTGACCACCTTATTAGAAACACCCACCTTCTACTACACTAACTGACCACCTTATTAGAAACACCCACCTTCTACTACACTAACTGACCACTTTATTAGAAACACCCACCTTCTACTACACTAACTCACCACATTATTAGAAACACCCACCATCTACTACACTAACTGACCACTTTATTAGAAACACCCACCTTCTACTACACTAACTGACCACTTTATTAGAAACACCCACCTTCTACTACACTAACTCACCACTTTATTAGAAACACCCACCTTCTACTTCCACTAACTGACCACCTTATTAGAAACACCCACCTTCTACTACACTAACTCACCACTTTATTAGAAACACCCACCTTCTACTACACTAACTGACCACTTTATTAGAAACACCCACCTTCTACTACACTAACTCACCACCTTATTAGAAACACCCACCTTCTACTACACTAACCTGACCACTTTATTAGAAACACCCACCTTCTACTACACTAACTCACCACCTTATTAGAAAACACCCACCTTCTACTACACTAACTCACCACCTTATTAGAAACACCCACCTTCTACTACACTAACTTACCACCTTATTAGAAACACCCACCTTCTACTACACTAACTCGACCACCTTATTAGAAACACCCACCTTCTACTACACTAACTGACCACTTATTAGAACACACCCACCTTCTACTACACTAACTGACCACCTTATTAGAAACACCCACCTTCTACTACACAACTGACCACCTTATTAGAAACACCCACCTTCTACTACACTAACTCACCACCTTATTAGAAACACCCACCTTCTACTACACTAACTCACCACTTTATTAGAAACACCCACCTCTCTACTACACTAACTGACCACCTTATTAGAAACACCCACCTTCTACTACACTAACTGACCACTTTATTAGAAACACCCACCTTCTACTACACTAACTCACCACTTTATTAGAAACACCCACCTTCTACTACACTAACTGACCACTTTATTAGAAACACCCACCTTCTACTACACTAACTCACCACTTTATTAGAAACACCCACCTTCTACTACACTAACTGACCACTTTATTAGAAACACCCACCTTCTACTACACTAACTGACCACTTTATTAGAAACACCCACCTTCTACTACACTAACTCACCACCCTTAAAGAAACACCCCACCTTCTACTCACTAACTGACTCAACTTATTAGAACACCCCACCTTCTACTACACTAACTCACCACTTTATTAGAAACACCCACCTTCTACTACACTAACTGCACCACCTTATTAGAAACACCCACCTTCTACTACACTAACTCACCAACTTATTAGAAACACCCACCTTCTACTACACCTAACTCGACCACTTATTAGAAACACACCCACCTTCTACTACACTAACTCACCACCTTATTAGAAACACCCACCTTCTACTACACTACTGACCACTTTATTAGAAACACCCACCTTCTACTACACTAACTCACCACTTATTAGAAACACCCACCTTCTACTACACTAACTCACCACCTTATTAGAAACACCCACCTTCTACTACACTAACTGACCACTTTATTAGAAACACCCACCTTCTACTACACTAAACTCACCACCTTATTAGAAACACCCACCTTCTACTCACACTAACTCACCACCTTTATTAGAAACACCCACCTTCTACTACCACTAACTGACCCACCTTATTAGAAACACCACCTTCTACTACCACTAACTGACCACATTATTAGAAACACCCACCTTCTACTACACTAACTCACCACCTTATTAGAAACACCCACCTTCTTACTACACTAACTGACCACCTTATTAGAAACACCCACCTTCTACTACACTAACTGACCACCTTATTAGAAACACCCACCTTCTACTACACTAACTCACCACCTTATTAGAAACACCCACCTTCTACTACACTAACTGACCACCTTATTAGAAACACCCACCTTATACTTCACTAACTGACCACCTTATTAGAAACACCCACCTTCTACTACACTAACTGACCACTTTATTAGAAACACCCACCTTCTACTACACTAACTGACCACTTTATTAGAAACACCCACCTTCTACTACACTAACTGACCACCTTATTAGAAACACCCACCTTCTACTACCACTAACTGACCACCTTATTAGAAACACCCACCTTCTACTACACTAACTGACCACTTTATTAGAAACACCCACCTTCTACTACACTAACTGACCACCTTATTAGAAACACCCACCTTCTACTACCACTAACTGACCACCTTATTAGAAACACCCACCTTCTACCTACACAACTGACCACTTTATTAGAAACACCCACCTTCTACTACACTAACTGACCACCTTATTAGAAACACCCACCTTCTACTACACTAACTGACCACCTTATTAGAAACACCCACCTTCTACTACACTAACTCACCACTTTATTAGAAACACCCACCTTCTACTACCACTAACTCACCACCTTATTAGAAACACCCACCTTATACTACACTAACTGACCACTTTATTAGAAACACCCACCTTCTACTACACTAACTCACCACTTTATTAGAAACACCCACCTTCTACTACACTAACTGACCACTTTATTAGAAACACCTACCTTCTACTACACTAACTGACCACCTTATTAGAAACACCCACCTTCTACTACACTAACTCACCACCTTATTAGAAACACCCACCTTCTACTACACTAACTGACCACCTTATTAGAAACACCCACCTTCTACTACACTAACTCACCACTTTATTAGAAACACCCACCTTCTACTACACTAACTGACCACCTTATTAGAAACACCCACCTTCTACTACACTAACTCACCACCTTATTAGAAACACCCACCTTCTACTACACTAACTGACCACTTTATTAGAAACACCCACCTTCTACTACACTAACTGACCACTTTATTAGAAACACCCACCTTCTACTACACTAACTCACCACCTTATTAGAAACACCCACCTTCTACTACACTAACTGACCACTTTATTAAAAACACCCACCTTATACTACACTAACTGACCACTTTATTAGAAACACCCACCTTCTACTACACTAACTGACCACTTTATTAAAAACACCCACCTTCTACTACACTAACTGACCACTTTATTAGAAACACCCACCTTCTACTACACTAACTCACCACCTTATTAGAAACACCCACCTTCTACTACACTAACTGACCACTTTATTAGAAACACCCACCTTCTACTACACTAACTGACCACCTTATTAGAAACACCCACCTTCTACTTCACTAACTGACCACCTTATTAGAAACACCCACCTTCTACTACACTAACTCACCACTTTATTAGAAACACCCACCTTCTACTACACTAACTCACCACTTTATTAGAAACACCCACCTTCTACTACACTAACTGACCACCTTATTAGAAACACCCCACCTTCTACTACACTAACTCACCACCTTATTAGAAACACCCACCTTCTACTACACTAACTGACCACCTTATTAGAAACACCCACCTTCTACTACACTAACTGACCACCTTATTAGAAACACCCACCTTCTACTACACTAACTCACCACCTTATTAGAAACACCCACCTTCTACTACACTAACTGACCACCTTATTAGAAACACCCACCTTCTACTACACTAACTGACCACTTTATTAGAAACACCCACCTTCTACTACCACTAACTCACCACCTTATTAGAAACACCCACCTTCTACTACACTAACTGACCACCTTATTAGAAACACCCACCTTCTACTTCACTAACTGACCACTTTATTAGAAACACCCACTTTATACTACACTAACTGACCACTTTATTAGAAACACCCACCTTCTACTACACTAACTGACCACTTTATAAGAAACACCCACCTTCTACTACACTAACTGACCACTTTATTAGAAACACACACCTTCTACTACACTAACTGACCACTTTATTAGAAACACCCACCTTCTACTACACTAACTGGCCACTTTATTAGAAACACCCACCTTCTACTACACTAACTCACCACCTTATTAGAAACACCCACCTTCTACTACACTAACTGACCACCTTATTAGAAACACCTACCTTCTACTACCACTAACTGACCACTTTATTAGAAACACCCACCTTCTACTACACTAACTGACCACTTTATTAGAAACACCCACCTTCTACTTCCACTAACTGACCACTTTATTAGAAACACACACCTTATACTACACTAACTGACCACTTTATTAGAAACACCCACCTTATACTACCACTAACTGACCACTTTATTAGAAACACCCACCTTCTACTACACTAACTGACAACTTTATTAGAAACACCCACCTTATACTTCACTAACTGACCACTTTATTAAAAACACCCACCTTCTACTACCACTAACTGACCACTTTATTAGAAACACCCACCTTATACTACACTAACTGACCACTTTATTAGAAACACCCACCTTATACTACACTAACTGACCACTTTATTAGAAACACACACCTTCTACTTCACTAACTGACCACTTTATTAGAAACACACACCTTATACTACACTAACTGACCACTTTATTAGAAACACACACCTTCTACTTCACTAACTGGCCACTTTATTAGAAACACACACCTTATACTACACTAACTGGCCACTTTATTAGAAACACCCACCTTCTACTACACTAACTGGCCACTTTATTAGAAACACCTACCTTATACTTCCACTAACTGGCCACTTTATTAGAAACACCCTCTATGTACTTCTACTAACTGACCACTTTATTAGAAACACCTACCTTATACTTCCACTAACTGGCCACTTTATTAGAAACACCCTCTATGTACTTCCACTAACTGGCCACTTTATTAGAAACACCTTCCTTGTACTTCCACTAACTGGCCACTTTATTAGAAACACCCACCTTGTACTTCCACTAACTGGCCAGTTTATTAGAAACACCCACCTTGTACTTCCACTAACTGGCCACTTTATTAGAAACACCCACCTTGTACTTCCACTAACTGGCCACTTTATTAGAAACACCTACCTTGTACTTTTACTAACTGACCACTTTATTAGAAACACCAACCTTATGTTTCCAGAAACTGGACACTTTATTAGAAACCCCCACCTTGTACTCCCACTCGCTGGCCACTTAGAAACACCTACCTTGTACTTTCACTAACTGACCACTTTATTAGAAATACCCACCTTGTACTCCCACCAGCTGGTCACTTTATTAGAAACACCTACCTTGTACCTCCACTAACCGGCCACTTTATTAGAAACACCCACCTTGTACTTCCATTGAAATATATAGTGATAACTGGTCCATCCATATATCCCTGTACTTAAAACCTAAAACTTAAACAGGAAGCCTGTATGAGGTTCAGGTCTGGAGGTTGTTGATCATTTAGTGATGTATTTGTTTGTTTGTTTGTTTGTGTTTACAGATGTACATTGCCCTGATATCCCTTCACGCTCTCATCATGGTGGCGTTCCATTTTATCTTCTGCTTCGAGGAGGACTGGTCAAGTAAGAACAGCGTTCAGATGTTTTTCTCTTTCTAGACTGGTTTCAGATGAAGAGGCCTCTGAAACAGGGTTTTAATGGTGAAACATCAGTAGTGTTCCAGTTTGGTCCCTGACTAGACTTGAAGAAAGCGGGGAATTCGAGTTTTTTACATTTTGGACCCAATTTTGCTTCCTTTGTTTAATTTTGGAGCCAAAAGGTGGATTTTACCACCAAAGACTGGAACTCGGTAGTCACACAAATGGCCCAAGAATGATTCCTTTAAAAACATCACTGGAGAGTCTCTCAACCTGCTCACTGGTTGAGAGTCCTTCCCAAGACCAGTCCAAGCCCAAGACCAGTCCAAGCCCAAGACCAGTCCAAGCCCAAGAACAGTCCAAGACCAGTCCAAGCCCAAGATCAGTCAAATCCCAAGATCATTCAAATCCCAAGATCAGTCCAAGTCCAAGATCAGTCCAAGTCCAAGATCAGTCCAAGTCCAAGATCAGTCCAAGCCAAAGATCAGTCCAAATCCAAGATCAGTCCAAGCCCAAGAACAGTCCAAGACCAAGACCAAGAACAGTCCAAGCCCAAGACCAGTCCAAGCCCAAGATCAGTCAAATCCCAAGATCATTCAAATCCCAAGATCAGTCCAAGTCCAAGATCAGTCCAAGTCCAAGATCAGTCCAAGCCAAAGATCAGTCCAAATCCAAGATCAGTCCAAGCCCAAGAACAGTCCAAGACCAAGACCAAGAACAGTCCAAGCCCAAGACCAGTCCAAGCCCAAGATCAGTCAAATCCCAAGATCATTCAAATCCCAAGATCATTCAAATCCCAAGATCAGTCCAAGTCCAAGATCAGTCCAAGCCAAAGACCAGTCCAAGACCAGTCAGAGCCCAAGATCAGTTCATCCCAAAACCAGTCCAAGCCCAATACCAGTCCTTCCCAAGACCAGTCAAAGTCCAAGATCAGTCCAAGTCCAAGATCAGTCCAAGTCCAAGATCAGTCCAAGTCCAAGAACAGTCCAAGCCCAAGACCAGTCCAAGCCCAAGAACAGTCCAAGACCAGTCCAAGCCCAAGATCAGTCAAATCCCAAGATCATTCAAATCCCAAGATCATTCAAATCCCAAGATCAGTCCAAGTCCAAGATCAGTCCAAGCCAAAGATCAGTCAAAGCCCAAGACCAGTCCAAGACCAGTCCAAGCCCAAGACCAGTCCAAGCCCAAGACCAGTCAGAGCCCAAGATCAGTTCATCCCAAAACCAGTCCAAGCCCAAGACCAGTCCCTCCCAAGACCAGTCCCTCCCAAGACCAGTCCCTCCCAAGACCAGTCCCTCCCAAGACCAGTCCTTCCCAAGACCAGTCAAAGCCCAAGATCTGTTCATCCCAAGACCAGTCCAGCCCAAGATCGTCAAATCAATTAATTTTTCTCACTACAGACCACTACGCCCCCCTCAGTATGGGCTGAGGACCACCAAAAGACTTCAGACCACAGCCCAGTGGTTGAGAGACCCAGCTCTAAACCACTTTGTGAAACCTGCATTACCGGATGTGGTTTGAGAGATGCTTTCCTGGGTGTATTTAGATAGAAACGATTTGGGCTATTTGGGTGACTATTGACTTCTAGTGTTTGTTAGCAACGTTAGCCTTGTAAAAAAACACCAGCTGACCGACCACATCTGGAAAACCATGAATTTGAATGTGCAACTAAGAGTTCCTGTGATTCCCTCGGACAGAGACTACGTGTCTGCTACTTCTGTATTTTCATGGTGACTAAAGGAAGTTCTTTTTTGGGATGGAGCTCGTCTGTGTTTCCCAAGTGACCTACTTCTGACCCGAGTTTCAGCAGCTCAGCCTCAACAGAAACACAGGAACGCTGAGAAGCTACAGTCCACAACCCAAGTACCAGCACTGTCCACAGTCATCAAGTAAAACCAGTATCTGTTGTGTTTTGGAGGATTCTCAGTTGGGCTGATGTAGAGTTATTCACCAGGACGTAGAGCCAACCTGTTTATCATTAGTTTTCTTATTTACAGTCTAATCACTAATCTGTCATTCATTACTTTCGTTCTGGTTCATAAATTAGTTTAGTCAGTTTTAGTCTCATCAACGTTTGCAATCAAGTCTTTTCACGCAAGACCTCATCTTTGTCCTTCTCTCTCAGTTGTTTGTATTATATATCTTAGTCTGTTGTCTAAAAACAAAGTCTATACATTTAAAATCAGTTGTAGAAGATTAAAAACTAGATATTGTATGCAGTAGAATGATCTGGGTGGTCCGAGGGTGGAACTGTCAGTGGGGTGCTGGTCTTATCAAGCCAGCAGACCGTTATCTGGTATCTGCTGTCAGGGTTTTTAATTTAATTCTACTTTACGATACTCTCTCTCTCTCTCTCTCTCTCTCTCTCTCTCTCGTGGGCTGTAATGATGCAGCGTTTAGTAGCAGATAACCAGCTCACAGAGAGGCTAAAGTACCACCTGTTACAGCGAGGACCTTAGAATTCAGAGTTTGAAATAGAATTGGAATATAGAGTTTAGAATTTAGAATTAGAATTTAGAGTTTGAATTGGAATTTAGAGTTCAGAATTTAGAATTAGAATTTAGAGTTTGAAATAGAATTGGAATTTAGAGTTTAGAATTTAGAATTAGAATTTAGGGTTTGAATTAGAATTGGAATTTAGAGTTTAGAATTTAGAATTAGAATTTAGAGTTTGAATTAGAATTTAATTTTAGAGTTTAGAATTTAGAATTAGAATTCAGAGTTTGAAATAGAATTGGAATATAGAGTTTAGAATTTAGAATTAGAATTTAGAGTTTGAATTGGAATTTAGAGTTCAGAATTTAGAATTAGAATTTAGAGTTTGAAATAGAATTGGAATTTAGAGTTTAGAATTTAGAATTAGAATTTAGGGTTTGAATTAGAATTGGAATTAAGAGTTTAGAATTTAGAAACAATAGAGGGGGCAGTGAAACACACACACATTAGTAAACACACACACTAGGAGGGGTAGTAAGCACACTTGCCTGGAGTGGTGGGCAGCCCTATCCACAGCACCTGGGGGGCAGTTAGGGGTTTAGTGTCTTGTTCAAGGTCACTGTGGTCGTGAGCTAGATGTTGAAGAATCAGCCTTGTGAGCAGAATGATCCCCTGAACCGACAGGACAGCCAGTGTTAGCCAGTTTTCTCATACAGTACAGCGCCCCCCTGTGATGGGGGACTAACAGGTACAGATGAAGATGATAGATATTCTTATTTCTTCTGTTTTAGTTTATTAGACAGTGTAAATAAATGAAGTAGAACTTGTTCTCAGGAATACTCTCTAATTTATTTCTGCCTTAACCCTTCAGGGCCGTCCCCCTAGTGCCCCAGTTCACCTCTCCTCATCGTTACCCACTCCTCTTTATCACCCAGAGACTTTCAGTCCAGCCCCTGATCATACTCCCGAGACTGGTCCAGACATTAGTTCTGTTCAGCTTCCACCATAAACCAGCCAAGTTAACCCTGAAGATTTAATTATTCTATTAAATAAAGTATTAAATACTAGAATATTCTGTTCTATATATTTAACACATACGCTCAAGGACTGTAAACACCATCATCACCACTGTAAACACCATCATCACCACTGTAAACACCATCATCACCACCACTGTAAACACCATCACCACCACTGTAAACACCATCATCACCACTGTAAACACCATCACCACTGTAAACACCATCATCACCACTGTAAACACCATCATCACCACCACTGTAAACACCATCATCACCACTGTAAACACCATCACCACTGTAAACACCATCACCACCACTGTAAACACCAACACCACCACTGTAAACACCATCATCACCACTGTAAACACCATCACCACCACTGTAAACACCATCACCACCACTGTAAACACCATCATCACCACCACTGTAAACACCATCACCACCACCACTGTACACACCATAACCACCACTGTAAACACCATCACCACCATTGTAAACACTATCACCACCACTGTAAACAACACCATCACCACCACTGTAAACACAATCACCACCACTGTAAACACCATCACCACCACTGTAAACACAATCACCACCACTGTAAACACCATCACCACCACTGTAAACACCATCACCACCACTGTAAACATCATCACCACTGTAAACACTATCACCACCACTGTAAACACTATCACCACCACTGTAAACATCACCACCACTGTAAACACCATCACCACCACTGTAAACACCACCACCACCACTGTACACACCATAACCACCACTGTAAACACCACCACCACCACTGTATACACCATCACCACCACTGTAAACACCACCACCACCACTGTACACACCATAACCACCACTGTAAACACCATCACCACCACTGTAAACACCATCACCAACAATGTAAACATTACCACTGTCACCACCTCAAACACCATCACCACCACTGTAAACACCACCACCACTGTAAACACAATCACCACCATCACTGTAAACATCATCACCAACACCACAGTAAACATCACCACCACTGTAAACACCATCACCACCACTGTAAACACCATCACCACCACTGTAAACACCACCACCACTGCAAACACCATCACCACCACTGCAAACACCATCACCACCACTGCAAACACCATCACCACCACTGTAAACACCACCACCACTGTAAACACCATCACCACCACTGCAAACACCATCACCACCACTGTAAACACCACCACCACTGTAAACACCATCACCACCACTGTAAACACCATCACCACCACTGTAAACGATATCTCACACCAAACCCACTCTGAATCTCTCTGTTTACATATCAAACAATGAATTATGCAAAATTTAAAGGCTTAAAAATCTGGAAGCCAAAAAACGTTACTAATAAACAGCTACACTCGTAGCATGTGACCCACATACTGCTGTTTGATTAAAGGCTGTAGAGAATTGATTACTCAGAGTGATGTGGGTCCCAATTGCTGTTATTGTTCATGTTTATTAAGTGTGTGTCGCAGCCGCGTTAGAGTAAGAACCAGTGAAAGTTCCACTGATATGCAAATGAGGACTGATTTGAGGGGGTTTGATTGGCTGGATTATGAGCATAACTCCATCCCTCCATCTTCCTCCCCCGGTTCCTCCAGAGTGCAGCTCCTTCTCTCCTCCAGCGACAGTCATCCTCCTCATCCTGCTCTGCTTTGAGGGCCTCCTGTTCCTCATCTTCACGGCGGTGATGTTCGGGACGCAGGTCCACTCCATCTGCACTGATGAGACCGTAAGTTGCACCCTGTCCCCTTGCTGAGGTCAGCCTCGCTGATGATGTCACATCCTTTCGTTCTTTTCTTTGTTGTTTTCTCTTCTTGCTTCAGCGTAAGGTATGCGAGTCGCTCTTAATGTCTTCTTCACAGCTGTGAGAACTGAAAGATCGTTTACTTCCCGAAGTGGGGTAGACGCTGATGACCCTTACTGTTCTGTGGAATAGTCTGAGCCCACCCAGCCCCCCAACACTGACACCTTAAATTACATTACAGTTAAATACAGGTTACTCAAAAATCACCCTCAGGAACAACTCACAATATAAAATCATACAGTTACAGATATAATATGAGGTGTTCGAGTGTTCACTCTTCTCACGAGACTCACTTTCAGTTCCTCACAGAGACTCGCCTCTGAAGTTCCGTTTAAGCTCGTTCTAGTATTCAACTCCTGGAACATATGAACTCTACTGTATGGTTTTATAGAGTTTGAGTACAAATATACAGAAATATGTACAGTTCATGTATAAAACTTGCCTTAATTTGCAGCAAAAGTCCTTTAAAATGCTGCTTTATTTTTAGGGCTGGGCGAAATATCGAGTTGTTAAGAAATATCGATATATTTTTATATGAGATATAAGATGAGACAACATTGTTTATATGGATATAGTCTGTATTGTGCTGCAGTTACACTTGTAGATCCACCAGTTCGCCTCTCTCTTCACACTGCCTCGCCTCTCTCCCTCACAAGTCTCACCCCGCCCCACCACTTCACCCGTAAACACAGGCAGCGACAGCATGGAGACAATAAACACACAAAAGAAGCTATCGAGAGCAGCTGGTTAGTAAAAAGAAAACCAATGGCTGTCAAAAGTAGGGCTGGGTATCGAAATTACCAAGTACTGAGAAAATCCAGTGCCTATTTTCGGTATAACGCAAAATAATATATATTTTTTTTAAAAACATGATGCGCAGAAACACACACAGCTAGTTAAACATGTTGAAGCGCTCTAGCGTTTGGCTCTACTTCAAAAGAGTCTGTCTCTTAGCAGCTGCAGTAAACGCTTCAAGATAGTGTCTTAAGGAGAAGAATCTGGAGAGAATCTTAGCGAGAATCTGAGCTAAATACGCTAACCGGCTGTTTCCAGAGATAAAATATCATCAGGCAGGTTAACAGTTCACTGAGCTGCTTTCTAGCTTTGTGAGAGAAACTAACACTCTTACTGCGTCTGTTAGCGCTGAAGAGCAGTTATGATTCAGCTAACGTTAGCACAACACCAGCACGTATTAGCTAGTTAGCTAGCGACATGGCTAACATTCAGTCAGTGTATGAATATACCTGTAACGCTGTTCGGTATCGCTCGTGTTCTGTAAGTATAACATTAACTAACAGTTACTTGTGTATCGATTTCACAGAGAAACAACTACTTAACCAATTTTATTGTTATATTTATAAAGGATTGCATAGTTTTATAGTTTAAGCATTAGTAACGCTAATGTTTGTTCTTAATAAAGCAGCACAAAGATGCTCATTGTTTGTTCGAACAAGATCCAAATACAAAGATTTTTGTGTTATCACCTTGTGGGAAAAACAAAATATCGAGATATATATGGTATATCGCCATTCAGCTAAAAATATCCAGATATTAGTTTTGGTCCATATCACCCAGCCCTATTTATTTTCTTTATTTTGGTTAAAATGTAAGTAAAATGTATCTGGTTTTCCACATTATAATAAATTATAAATAATCACTTTTCAACTAAAACCAAATTGGCTGCTTTACACATTCTTAACTTGCACAAAGCATCACAGTTTTTTTTCCTGTTGGCCAATAGTGTTAGATAATTACGTCCTAGGTTCTTACAGGCTTTTACTTTTTATATATTAAATACTTGGTCAATGTGCTAATACAGGGGTTCCTGGGCAATTTCTTGGACCCCCTGAATGTCTCGAAATCAAAATTCAGTGTTCTTAAAATGAAAACTTCTTATGATGTTATACTGTCCATTAGAGAATAACAGACACTCTAATTTAGATCTAGTTCAGTGTTTAGATGCTTCAACCACCAGTCAGCGAGCTTCTGTCTCTGGTATTCTAAACTAACTACAGCTGCAGCTCTGCTCTGCCTCAGGGGGGCACTTCAGCAGACTGGCTCACCCAGCTGGTCCTTCAAAGACCAGCAACTGTAACTATGCCTCTGAAACACTTTTAGAATATTTGTAGGTCTCAAAACTCGCCAAATTTTCACAAGAGTTTTGATGTAAACATTGAATTATTACTGGTTTCTTGAAGTGAAGACTGAAGAGGAAAAGATGAGTAAGATCTCAGTTAGCGTGACCATCTCCAGAAGAAGAACTGCTAAACATAACATTCTGCTGCTTTTAAAGTTAGCATTAGCACTGCTATGGTGAGTGAGTTATTAGCCAAGCCTCTCAGGGCTCAGTACTGGGCCCCGGTACGTTTGGAGCTAACATGTTTTATGTGGTGTTTTAAATTGCGGTGAAAGTTTTTTCTCTGCCTATGTGAGTGTGGAGTTTTAATCTGGGCGTGTAAGCTCAAAGCCTAAAACAGTACCTGATCTTAGGCTGAACTGTGGAGCGTATGTAATAACTTGATGTGCTCAGACATGTTATTGACTCTCTATAACACACAGTAGAGTGTGACAGTTTGACCTTAGATTGACGTGGTATGTTGAACATATTAATTAAAAAAATAAATATACTATATGCTTTACCCAGTTTTATTTTAAGTGTGTTCTGGTTTTCTTGGCCAAAATACCAGACTTGTGGTGACTACCATAAAGCTGAGATTAAGTTTCAGCACTTCAGTTACCACATTTACAGCTTTAAATTGCTCTCTTGATTTTTTTTAAGCTAAATTTTTTGTTTAATAATACATTTTAGTTGTTTAGCTTTATTTTATTTTATTTTTTTCTAATATAATTTGTTTTTATTGTAGTTGTTTAGTTTTAGTAATTTAGTTTTAATGTAGTTTATGTTTTTGTTTTAGTTGTTTAGTTTCAGATTAGTTTTAATTTAGTTTATTTTTTTAATTTTGGTTGTTTAGTTTTAATTCAGTAATTTAGTTTTAATTTAGTCTAATTTTCCCCCACTAATTAGCATGATGCTAACTGCATGTCTGAAGATGATTGGCTCCTGTGGTTTCTGACGCTGTGTAACACTATGTAAACCAGGTCAAGGCTGAAATGAGTTATGTAGCTATATGTGTCCCTGTTTTAGTCCATGTTTATACATTTATAGGTATTGGTGTAAAAAAATAGATGTTGGGAACCAAGTTGTTGTTGATTGTCTGTTTCAGGGCATAGAGCAGCTGAAGAAGGAGGAGAGAAGATGGGCCAAGAAGTCCAAGTGGATGAACCTGAAGGTGGTGTTTGGTCACCCGTTCTCTATAGCCTGGCTCAGCCCGTTCGCCACTCCTGACCACGGCAAAGCGGAGGTGTATCAGTACGTGGTCTGATGCCGGAATCCTCCTTCCGCCTACCGGGCGCAGACTGGCGATGAGGAAACACACTGTGGATCACCGTGGCAGCCGCTCTCGCTCCACTCTCTGCTTTACTTCACTGGCCGGACTCGCCGGGGTTCCATGCTGTGGATATTAAAGCAGCGCTTCTATGTGTGCTGTTATTTAGTCGCTGTGCCTACTGCTGTTTACGTTGCTGTTTATGTTGTTGTTTATGTTGTTGTTTATGTTGCTGTTTATGTTGCTGTTTATGTTGTTGTTTATGTTTTTGTTTTGCTCTTGTTCTTCTTTCTGTTCACACCAAAGCCCTGAAAGCAGCCTTGTTCTTGCTTCTTGCTTTAAGCTTTCTTGATGGCCTGTTTGCTCTGCAGCTCAGTCGGACTGATCAGAGCGTTGTGACCCCAGATGTAAAGAATTCTGGGACTTCTTTCCTTTGGTTAATGTTTGAACCAGAGAACCATGACCATCTGTTGTCATGCCCTGGTCAGCTACCGTTAGCCTGACTATGAGTAGAAGCTAATGTTCACCTTCAGTCCTGACCGTTATACTCGTCACAGATGTCATTCACTGGTTTGGAGATCATGTAGGAGCTTTGAGATGTTTTAGTATTAGTACGCTACTGAGCTCTATGGCTTCTTTCAAACCTGTGGAAGCCCCTTCCCACCAGGGTCCAGATTTAAAAACATTACAATTTTAAAATTAGTACTTAAATTCTCAAAAGGCTTAAAATTTTGATTTTGTATTTTCTCAAAATTGTGACTTAACATCTCAAAATAATGACATACTGTGTTGAAATATTGACTCATGATTTAAAAAATGTCTTATCTCCTAACAATAGCTTATTAACCTGGAAATAATTATAATTATAATAGTTACTATTTCAATATGGTAAATCTTTGTTACGAGATAAACATAAATAAAACTCATTACTTTGAAATTAGGATGAGTATATAAGTACAAGAAAATAAGTAATTATTTCAAGATTCTTTCTTAACATTTGAAAAAAGGCAAAAATCTGTCAAAATTTTAAGGAAATCTTTATTTCTCAATACTAAATTACATTTTCAAGAAAATATTGTTTTGAGATTCTGTCTGAATATCTGCGAATCTTAGTCATTCTTTTGAGATTTGATGTCAAACTTTTGAGAAAATTAAGCCTTAAATCTGAAAAGGCAAACCATAATTTTGAAATGTTATGTCACTGGTTCAAGAAAAGTCATTATTATGAGATACTAAGTCAAAATTCCAAGAAAATAAGCAATTGTTTCAAGCCTGTATGTCATTAATTATTATAATTATTATAATCATTCTGACATAGTAAGTCATTTCAAAATGCTGTCAATATTTCAAGAAAACGAATTATTATTACTATTATTATTACTAATTTGTTTTATAAAAGCAAAAATCTTTATTTTACGATACTAAGTCAGATTTTCAAGAAAAAGTTATTGTTTCGAGATTCGCTGTCAAAATTTGAGAAAGGTCTTCATTCAGAAATACTGTTTGTTCAAGATACTGTCAATATTTTAAGAAAACAATTATATAACTAAAAATAATTATATAACTAATTTTTTTAGTCAAATTCTCAAGAAAATAGGTCTTTGTGTATTGTCTTGAGAAAAACTTTATTAAGATTTTCAAGAAAATAAGTCATTGTTTTAAGATCAGCATTTTGGGAAAATAGGTTCTCACATAGCAAGTCATTCTTTTGAGATACTAAGTCATCTGTGTGCTTCAGATTCTGCCTGGTGGGAATGGGCTGCCCGAGAATGGGGGCGCTGATCTAAAGGGAGAAACAGTGAGGAGTTTTAGGGAAATGTGTGAACGGACGTTTGAATGTTGGGGGAAAAAGGTGAGTAAGTTCTCTGGGACTTGAACAGTTTAACGCTGAAGCTGGCGTAGATCGGTAGAGCTTCGCTGCCTTGACTGACACGTATAAACACGAATGTAAACCGAGAGGACGAGTGAGTCAGTTGGTATTATAAGCTGTTTATTTATTACAATGAATTCCAGATGAGTTTTTATAGCAAATTTATCGTGTGGGGTTCATTCGGTGGTTCAGTAGCTGCTGCTCTCACGTGGAACTGAAAGAGATTACGAGCGTTCTGCTAGTGTTATATATTCTTGTCTCCGTGAACTAACAGGGTCAGTATTGAAGATGCTTCTCTTTAGTTTGTGTGTATATACGGGTGTTGTTGCCTTAAGCTAGATCAGACAGAGACATTGGCTTTGGTGGTTGAACAGAAGATGCTTCAATGTGCTGAAACTTGTTTTTGCCAAATTCTGTTCCTTCCTGAAGAGAATATTGTTGAATCGCCCGCAGACCTGCCTGAGGACACCAGCAGAGTTGAGTCGTACCATATGGCTGAAACAGGCATGAGATTATTCAGGCGTCAACATGCAGTTTGTCTTTCTTTCTTTTTGTCTTTGCTTCTTCGCTTTTTTATTCTCAAATAACACCAGTTTGTATTTTTAAAGAGCCTTTCTTCTTTTTTGTATCTTCAAAACAACACAAGTTTGTTTTTGACAAGGGTTGTCACCCAGCATGGACTTCAACCTGGACTACATATGAACTTGCACAGTATTTCGAACAAAGTTTTCCCTCAGATGATGGACAAACACGATGAAATAAATGTGTATGGGACTCGTACACATTTGCACACTCTGGAAATCAAGTCATCTATGCCGACGGCAAAGTACTCTGCTGCTCTGGATGGATGGTTTTTCTTTTCTTCACCCCAAATCTGCTGCTCGAAGTGTCAAAGAATCCAGTCCTCGCAGACCAAAGCACTGCAAACATCAAGTGTTCTGATTCCTGTTCAACTGTTCAAACCATCGCTCAGTTGAATTTAGCCTGATCTCTGCAGAGCTGTGGCCTGGAAGGAACCCAGTCTGACAGGTCTAAAGGAACTACCTTCAGAAATAAAGTCACTGGCAAGATAATGACTGCATCTGAACTCTACGAACACTCAAGGAAGGTGTCAGAAGGGTTCTTTGGAGAGATGCCACAGAAGACCCACTTCTTCTGTACCTGTGGTCACCAACCCTCTTCCTAAGGATCTACCTTCCTGCAAGTTTCCCCTCCAGCCCAGATCTAGCAGACCTCATTCAGCTAATCAAGCACTGCTGAAGGCAATAAATACATGGATCTGGTTGGAGTTGAAGTCTGCAAGAAGGTAGTTCTCAAGGTCCGGATTTCCAGATTACCCTATTTTTCTAAAGACTGAACACCTGAACGTCAGATAAACCTCCTTCTGGTGCACCAATCAGAAAGGGGACTACCAAGAACTTACTTCAAACACTATAAGACTTTATCTTCTTGCTGTTTTCTGAGTCGTCCTGCAATCTTGAACCAGCTGTTTGCTGATTCTTTTAACAAATGGTTACCGATGGCTTAAACGATACACTCTTTAAAAGGTGAAAGTTCCTGAAATGCTCTTGTAAGAAACAAAAAATTGGTGAAAATCCTTCATAGCATAGCATACATGTCATTTTCCAGAAAAGTTCTTTGAGGCAGTGGTTTCCAAACTGGTCCTCAGGCATCGCCGTATCTCTGTCCATTGCAAGTGGATGTGGGGCAAAAATGTGGACCTTCCAGGGATCCCTGAGGACCTGCTTGAGAGCCACTGCTTTAAAGAAACATCATTTGAAAGGTTCTTTAGGGCAGTGAAACACCCTGTTCAGTCCAGTTGCGTGGTCTGGCAAGAACCAGTTGGAGAACCACTTTTAGGAGACCTCAAGTGGTCCATCACCTCAGAGAACTGTATTTTTTTTAAGAATGAACCTCGGAGGAAGCTCTTTCACCCAGAAAGGGATCTCTCGTCAAGCACTATCACAAATTTGACAGTTTTTCTGAATCATTCTTAAATCAGCTGTGTGTTCTTTCTATTCTCTTCTTTCTACACAGTCTTAAAAAAATAAAGGTTCCTGAACGCTCCTTGGCTCGGCTGTATGGTTCTAGAAAAATCCTTCAATTAGTTCAAAGAACCTTCACGTCCCGTGCCTTTCATACTTGGACATCTCATTTACAAGAACAGCTGTTTAAAGAACCATCTGGTTTAAGAACCACTGCTGCTGGGAACCAAAACTGGTTCTTCACTCTATGCATTCTGAAGGTTCTTCACTTTTTCTCTAGTCACTTCTTTAGGAACACCATGTCCCTAGGACCCCCCCAGGACCACCATTAGTACTACTTGGGTGGTGGATCATTCTCAGCACTTCAGTCACACTGACGTGGTGGTGGTGTGTTAGTTAGTGTGTGTTGTGCTGGAGTGAGTGGATCAGACACAGCAGTGCTGCTGCTGGAGTGCTTAAACACCTCAGTGTCACTGCTAGACTGAGAATCGTCCACCAACCAAAACTATCCAGACAGCAGTGTCCTGTGGGCGGCGTCCTGTGTCCACTGATGAAGAACTAGAGGAACACAAACTGTGCAGCAGCAGATGAGCTACTGTCTCTGACTTTACATCTACAAGGTGGACCAGCAAGTAGTAGGAGTGTCTAATAGAGTGTACAGTGAGTGGACTCATAGTAATATAAACATTTTAGTGCATTAGTGAACTGCAGCTCTTCTTACTGATAGGCAAAGCTGAAATGGAGGACTCTGATTGGTTCTGCTTAAGTTTGACTCTCTGTTTGGGCTGGTCAATTTTTTATTTAGGCATTCTGGAAAGAAAGTGGTGGGTCATGTTTGATCAGTCCAGTATGTGCCAGCTTTGCAAGTAGGACCTGAAGAGAAAAACAAGACACTGAAACAACAGAATGAACAGTGGCTGTAGAAAGCACAACACAAATCCCAGACGTTCTAGATATCGTAAACCAGAATTCTATTTTCTATTGGTTCGGTCACCATAACGTTTTCAGACAATGAGCTACATGTTAGTACTGTAACTACATTACTATGTATTACTCTGATTACTTATCTGTTGTTAGATGCAAAGCTCCTCATGGACCTCCTGGTTTCTAGGTCCCTCACTCACTCATGTTAAACAAGACTGTCCACAAGGGGGCGCTACTGTCACTCTGGAAAGTTCAGGTAAAAGCCTTGTATATTAAACATTGTAGATACATCAGAAGTGTCTTCTTTAACAATTTTTGAGGTACAGCATGCTGGTGCTTCACATCAGTGACACGTTGCGTCCTTGTTTTGTGTTGAGAGTAGAAAGAAAACCAGCACTGGACGTTGTTCCTCAGACGAGGTTTATTCAGGCATTGATATGTTGCATTTCTTATAGCTATATTATGGGTTTACAGTGTTATATCATCTTCATCATCATCATCATCATCATCATCTATACATAAAAACATACATATTTACACTTGTACAAATGTGTATACATACAGATTTACATACACATGAGCTGATAGACATACAGTTAAATCATAGATACGTTTCCTAGTCTTACTACACCTCTCTCGCCCTCTCTCTCTCTATATATAAAGCTAAGGTTCATGTTTAATGCTTAACGATTGACCGAAAGAATGTTTTCCAATAAAAGAAACTCAACGTATGGACCATTTTAAACCAGTCCTATCATTGTTATTCCCCAGTTTACAAAACCCAAACTGGTTTCACACTTATTGCTGCTGTTTCTGGAAACAAACTTGGTACATTTGGTCCAAAGTATTTACACAAAGTTGGAGCTTGAACTAATTTCCTACTTACTCTATTGAGCTCTTCATTCATTCAAACACCGTATAACAAACTCCACGCTCACTCTGTGCTACTATTGGTATCTAAAGCACTTCATCAGTGTGCTGTATCTCTTATCTATAGCTTTTACGTATGGAGTGTTTCAACATTGACGTCGACAGACAGATGGAAACGTACTGTAACGCTACGATAGTGGCTCACAGGAGAGTCAGCGTTCGACAAGGACCCGGAGGAGCTGAAGCGCCAGCACCTCCAGGCCAAACAACACTGACGGTCACATTTTCAGGGACGTACATACGAAAGAAGGATCTACAGTTTGACTTTGGATTTGGTGAGAAAGCCATCCAGTGTGTATTTTCTTTTGATCGCCATGCGGTGCGGATGGACTGGTTTGACTGGTTTATGGTTTACAGCATGCATCCAGTCAGTCCATCGTATTTCCACACCTGCCACATTCCTCGGCTCAGTATTTACATGGAGAATGGGCACACTGGATACAGGAAGCACTGGAGATTCACAGGAAGTGCGTAACGTTAAAGAAATAGGTTGATAAAAGCGCTCAGTTATACAGTTTCCTTCTCAACTCAACTGCAGTTTGGGTCTTTAGCACTGGAGCTAACAGAGCAGTGAATACAAATTTGGGATTCAGGATGGCGTCCCTGTTTTTTGGCTATAAAATGAATTAAAACAAATCTAGTTTTTTAATCTTTGTTAAGGTTCATTTCTATATATGAGCCAATGACAAATACAGGAATTCATTCACAATAATTATAGAAATTCACTTTTTTTTTAAAAATGATTCATTTGTCTGCAAGATTTTTTTTCATGTATTTGTTTCACAGCTATTTTTAAGGATATTAATCAATTCTGGATTCTTTCATTTTTGCTCCAGGAGATTGTCAGGTGGTGCAACCAAACAATAATTTAAAGAAAAATGATTTGATACTACTGAAAACACAATAAAGTAGGCTTTCACTTTTCACACCTGAAGAAAATATTGTTTGTAAAAAAAATATAAAATAGATATTTTTCTCATAATGTTTTCATGGTTTATCCTCCGGACGCACCACCTAACTCTTAACCAGCTTAACCACAACAAAAAGTATAGGTTATTTAATATATGAATATATATGAAGAGAACTTTTGGTATATAAACACAACAGAATAAAGGTCCTTTCGGTTGTACTAGAGACACTAGAGAAAAGTTTTTCAGTTAGCTGAATTCTTTTGAAGCTGCAGCATTTTATGATTTTAAGGGTCTTGAACAATTTGTTAAGAATTTTGAATTATTTTTAATAGTTTATTAGCTTTATCTGTGTATATGGCTGGATGGTTACATGACCTAACAATTTTTAGACATTGTTCCCACAAATTAATGCAATTGTTAATTAGTTAATTAAATACAAAATAACATCACTGTATAGTGCTACAGTGACAGAAACTACACAGACAAGTACATCAGTGAGTTAATAACTAATAACCAAACAATAATTTAAATAGATAAATAAAATTTTCTCAGATAAATAAACATTATTACAATAATAACGTAATAATAACACCTGACTCGATAAACTGAACCAGCTTAACCACAACTGAATTTGTGGTTTTTAATTTATAATTATATGAACTTTTCCATGCAACTTTCCATTTCTTTATAAAAACTCAACAGAATAAAAGTCCTTTGTTTTTTCGGTTGTGCTACATGACATTAGAGAAAATCTAAATGAATACAGAGAAAAGTTTTGCAGCTGAATTATTAGAATTATTTTTAAACTTATTTTAAAAATTGTAAAATATTTTTATCAAATTTTTTAAAATTATTATTTTTAAACGCTTAATATATTTTTTAATAGTTTACCTGTGTATATGGCTGGATGGTTACATGACATTGTTGCCTAAAAATAATTAATTAATTAATTACTTAATTACTTAATTAATTGATTAATTAATTAACACAGTTAGCACCACGCTAACAGGGACTACACAAGCTTCCATAACTTATAGCTCCAGTGCTAAATCTAAAAAATACAACAACTTTGAGACATCGTCTCGGCTGACTGGCCATACTTAGCGTGAGCAGTGGAAACTGTGCAAATGACGTTTTTCACCAACATATCGCTTTAAATATTGGAATTCCTTCCCCAACATTCGGTTCATGATGCTTCCTCAGCCCATTGATTCAGGCAGTTTCAGCGTAATGTTCTACACCTACATTAAACATCTTCATATCACATCAGTTCTACTAACAGCTGCTCTACTATCTAGAACTTCTGAGTCTGTTTTGCTACAGAACATGCGGTTTATCCCCGAACACCACGCTTCGAATACACGATTATTACTATAAACAATGTGCTGCTCGTATCAAAGAATGCCTCGTATATGTGAAATGCCGTCAGAGGGCGTGTCTGATTTCGTCGCTGTCGTTCTCTTTTATTGCATAATGCCGCATATCCCGAGCCCACGGGTGCTCACAGTGATGTGGACCAGGAGGAGCTCCAGCGCTAATTGTGTGCTACAGCTCCGCTACGGTACAGCGGAATGATAAACGAGTTCTCTCAAGGCTAAACAGGGGTCTTCACTTGGGATTGGAGGCTGTATATACATGGGCTGGGTTTATAATGCCTGCCTTCTGATTGGTTTTCAGTCTGATGCTAGAGACGAGTGGTTCTAGGAATCAGGGGTGAATTCGGTTCTTCTGCTGTGCTGAGAAACACTGGCTATGAGCATAACAGTAGCATTCAAACGTGAAATCAGCACTGGGCCCAGAATTTTGCTCCATCATTTAAACACGACAGATGCTGTTTACCCTGTGAAAAAATTACACGATGAACGGGCCAATAGAAATGCTTCAATATAGCTTGAATGAAATTCTGGAGACAGTTTTTGGCCTCTCCTGTAAAGTTACTATTTTGGAGATGGACAGCGACGATATGATTATGATAAACAAGCGTTCACTCAAGTGAGTTCAAACTCTTGACTGCTACTGTATGCTAATGGAATTGTCAGGGGTGCTCTAATCCTAATCTTAGTCCTGATCTTGGTCCTAATCTTGGTCCTGATCTTGGTCCTGATCTTATATGCAAACACCTGTAACTCATCTGAGACTGCAGGTGTGTTCTGGACAGGTGAGGTGATGCTGGAGTTTCACCACTACAGCGCAGGTGCGGTACTAGCACAGCACCAGCCACGCTGTACTACTCTCTTTGGTACGTCTGGGTATTATAAACCAGTCCACTTCCAGATTGTTCTACCTCAGTGTTCAGTGTCTGGTATGTAAACAGAGAGATTCTGGCCAGGTGTCAGCGCGAGATGGTTCAGATGGTGTTTACAGAGGTGGTGATAGGAACCAGGGGTCACCATGTCCACAACCCAAATACTGGCGCTGCACAAAAAGAACTGTGTATCTCCAATTTTGTCTATTTTGTCTATTAGTGCTGACCACTAGACCACCGTGCTAACCATTAAACCACCGTGCTAACCACTACACCACCGTGCTAACCACTACACCACCGTGCTAACCACTAAACCACCGTGCTAACCACTACACCACCGTGCTAACCATTAAACCACCGTGCTAACCATTAAACCACCAAGCTAACCACTAAACCACCAAGCTAACCACTAAACCACCGTGCTAACCACTACACCACCGTGCTAACCACTAAACCACCGTGCTAACCACTACACCACCGTGCTAACCACTAAACCACCATACTAACCACTACACCACCGTGCTAACCACTAAACCACCGTGCTAACCACTAAACCACCGTGCTAACCATTAAACCACCAAGCTAACCACTAAACCACCATACTGACCACTACACCACCGTACTAACCACTACACCACCATACTAACCACTAGACCACCGTGCTAACCATTAAACCACCGTGCTAACCATTAAACCACCGAGCTAACCACTACACCACCGTACTAACCACTAGACCACCGTACTAACCACTACACCACCGTACTAACCACTACACCACCGTACTAACCACTACACCACCGTGCTGACCACTACACCACCGTGCTGACCACTACACCACCGTACTGACCACTAAACCACCGTACTGACCACTAGACCACCGTACTAACCACTACACCACCATACTAACCACTACACCACCATACTAACCACTACACCACCGTACTGACCACTACACCACCGTACTAACCACTACACCACCATACTAACCACTACACCACCATACTAACCACTACACCACCGTACTAACCACTACACCACCGTACTAACCAATACACCACCATAATAACCACTACACCACCATACTAACCACTACACCACCATACTGACCACTACACCACCGTACTAACCACTACACCACCATACTAACCACTACACCACCATACTAACCACTACACCACCGTACTAACCACTACACCACCTTACAAACCACTACACCACCATACTAACCACTACACCACCGTACTAACCACTACACCACCATACTGACCACTACACCACCGTACTAACCACTACACCACCATACTGACCACTACACCACCATGCTGACCACTACATCACTGTGCCGACTTGTTTATAACATCTACTGTAATAACTTTCTGTGAGGGAGCCATTAGAGGCGGACGTCTGGTTCCATTCACCACCACTGTGAACAGCTCTGACTCTACAGAATCCACCTGTTAAACCCATCCTTGTTAAATTAACAGAGTTTTTAATGTAAACATATAATTTAGCAGTGTGTGAGAACCCTCTTAGATTAACCCTTCGATGCACAGCCTGGTCAAAAGTGACCGAATGAGAGTTTTGTATCTTCGCAGTAAATTAATGAATAAATGCACTTCTTTATTCAAGCTTCCACAAATTAATCAATGTACTCGTTTATGATCCTCGCAAGCTTTATTATTTACTTTATTAATAATAAAAATGTTTGTATCTCTACCTTCTAACACACAACACGCCTCAGAATGAACCGTTATGTGGTCAGTATGGACTTAAAGGATAGTCTTGAAGGAAGTAAATAAGAATTCAAATAATAATTTAAGATAATTAAATAATGAAATTAACTGATTTCAATAGATTTACCAAAGAGATACTTAGCAGTACATACAGTAACATAGGAAATGAATGGGTTTATTCAGGTTTGACGCCATGCTGTGCTTCACAAGGGGTTTGATTAGCTCGTGCATCGAAGGGTTAACTGTTAACGATAGCTAATATAAACACAGGACTGTGTAGGAAGGACGTGTCGTTCTGTAATCGTTGCGAATGCCCAGATTTAGGGTCTGTCTCAAAACCTAGTGAGCTGTTTAGGCAGCTGTGTAAGTATCAGTGTTCTTTCTTCAACAGTTACTGAGACGCTCTAGTTAGAGAGAGACTGCGTCACGGCTTGTTCCCGCCCACTGCAGCACGCGACCGGTGGTTTAGCTGGTTGCTAAGCTACCGGCCGGCATCCAAAACAATAGCCCGAGTCTTAAAAATCCGCTAGCATAAATGCTAATGTCTGGAGTATAAAGTGTAAATGGTGAAGGACTCGTTACAGAGTTGATAATAAAATACAGTTTTGTGTGATTATATGACCAGAAACACATTAAAACTCCAGAGAATCAAAATAATCACATTTTAAAACCACTTCACTGCTCCTAGATTAGCCTGCACTGCATCATAGGATTGTCTTAGCGGCTGAGGAAGCGTTCACTTCTTTAAAATCAGGTCTAAATAAGGTTCCTCAGTAGACAGTATGGGTGCGTCCGAAATTGCCTCAGTAGTAAATCAGTAGGCGAGCGTGACTGAATGTCTGAATACTCAGTAGTAAATCAGTAGGCGAGCGTGGCTAGTATGTCTGAATACTCAGTAGTAAATCAGTAGGTGAGCGTGGCTAGTATGTCTGAATACTCAGTAGTAAATCAGTAGGCGAGCGTGGATAGTATGTCTGAATACTCAGTAGTAAATCAGTAGGCGAGCGTGGCTAGTATGTCTGAATACTCAGTAGTAAATCAGTAGGTGAGCGTGGCTAGTATGTCTGAATACTCAGTAGTAAATCAGTAGGCGAGCGTGGATAGTATGTCTGAATACTCAGTAGTAAATCAGTAGGCGAGCGGGGCTAGTATGTCTGAATACTCAGTAGTAAATCAGTAGGTGAGCGTGGATAGTATGTCTGAATACTCAGTAGTAAATCAGTAGGTGAGCGTGGATAGTATGTCTGAATACTCAGTAGTAAATCAGTAGGTGAGCGTGGATAGTATGTCTGAATACTCAGTAGTAAATCAGTAGGCGAGCGTGGCTAGTATGTCTGAATACTCAGTAGGTATTGAGTAGTAGTGAACGGTACCCGGATGACCTCCTGAATCAGCAGCTATTGTTATGTAGGTGAACACAGCACACTGTGTATCCCATGATTCACCTGGAGTCGTGGATGAATTCAGAGTGGAGTAAATAAAGGGTGTAAAGCTGAACGTCGGCTGTGTGTACGTAGCTACTGCTAGTGAACTGCTGCTTCAGAAGTTAGCGCTACTGCTGAGATAAACAATGATTACATTCCTCCCGTTTCATCTTCTCTGATCTACAGCTCCACACCGTCTGATACATAATCAGATAAAAACACAGATCAGAGTCACAAAAAGATCTAAATCTGTCAGTAAACGAGCTTTTAAATGAATAGCAGGACTTTTACGGTGGTGGTCTGACGTCTTGCGTCACAGGACGCTGGTAATATGGTGGACGTAGTACGTCTGAGCTTGTGTAGCTACTAAAACTCTCCTACTGAAATGATCTACTAGTCTGACGCTCGAGCAGAACGTACTGACTCTAATCCAGTACCTACTGACTAGTAGACGATTTCAGACGCACCCACTGTTTAAGGTATGTAAGAACTGGGACAGCCTACATGTCGGGAGTGCTTACTATGATGTAAAATGCTGCCTATGTAGACCCTCACTAGGTTTTGAGACAGACCCCTAGACTCACTCGGTCTGTTATAGTGTTAATTTCAATGCAGGCGCATGCACAGACGCAAAGCATCGTATTTCAGGAATGCCGGAGTAATCGGTAAACCATCTCTCACCTGTGCTCAGGTGGGGCCTATACTACAGTGATGTGAAGTTCTGCACTGGATTCTCTGGATTTCCACACCAGTACAGTCCGTCAGCACGGAGGCCGTCGCCGTGTTGACGGGCTGTATATGTGCTCTATGTGGAAACGATACACGCGCTCAGGTGAACTCAGACGCGTCGCCAGCGTCCACCGCGGGTCGTAGGCGCCGCCGGTCATCACGCCGCTTTCTCTGGCCTCTCCGGTCCTCGCGCCGCCTCGCTCGGCCGTGCCTTCGTGCCCTCGGGCTGCGCCTCGCTGGGGGAGGCGCGCTGCAGCACCAGGAGACCAGACAGAGTGAGGGAAATGCCCACCCACCACAGGGCGACGTGACTGTCCCCGAATAGCAGCTGCCCAAGGAATGCCTGGTCAACACATACAGCACAGCCGGTCAGCCGTGAAAGAACATCACAACACGGGGTCTGCTCACTGAGAGGGGCCGCGCTGACCTCTCCATTAGCTTATTTCTAACACTTCACCTCCGGGACGGTCACCGCAGAGCAGGAGGACACGTTTAACTAACACAACTGTTTCTATTCACGAACATACAGAGCGTTCAGGGAACTGAGGTCAGGCTGATAAACACTATAGCACCTAAAACAGACCCCTGAGGAACACCCCCGTATTTACTGCACACAGTTCAGAATAATAGTTCAGAGCTTTAAACTAACACAGGTGGAATTACACTGACTGAAAAATATGTTTTAATAAATCCTTATTTTTAATTTACAAATGTTTACATAAACCACAAAAACAAACAAACAAATAAGTAAAAAAATATTTATATATCATATGTAGTGGATGTGTGGAGTGACCAGTTAGATAATGCATAAGGTGGGTGTTTCTAATAAAGTGGCCAGTTAATGGAAGCACAAGGTGGGTGTTTCTAACAAAGTGGCCAGTTAGTGGAAGGACAAGGAGAGTGTTTCTAATAAAGTGGCCAGTTAGTCTAAGTATAAGGTATGTGTTTATAATAAAGTGGCCAGTTAGTGGAAGCACAAGGTGGGTGTTTCTAATAAAGTGGCCAGTTAGTGGAAGCACAAGGTGGGTGTTTCTAATAAAGTGGCCAGTTAGTGGAAGCACAAGGAGGGTGTTTCTAATAAAGTGGCCAGTTAGTCTAAGTATAAGGTATGTGTTTCTAATAAAGTGGCCAGTTAGTGGAAGCACAGGGTGGGTGTTTCTAATAAAGTGGCCAGTTAGTGGAAGTACAAGGTAGGTGTTTCCAACAAAGTGGACAGTTAGTAGAAGTACAAGGTGGGTGTTTCTAATAAAGTGGCTAGGTTTAGATTAGTAACCGTACCGCACTGCGTGGTGGGGAAGCGGTACTGATACTCACAGAGGAGATGAAGTTGGAGGCGGTGGTGGTCACAGTGGTCCGGGTGGAAGAAGAGGAGTACCTGAGGGCCTTCGACAGGAACGTCCACATCACAGCATTACAGGTGAACAGCAGGCCGCCGCACAGCAGGCGCAGGGGGATGTGCAGCTGTTCACACAAACAACACCAGGAGGAGACACTGGGATCAGCACCCACCCTACAAACCAGCCACGTCCCTGTACAGAGCGGAGCTGAGTACCTGCTCTCAGTAAAATGATAAGACCACCAGACTGCAGCAGTGACGGGGGGATGTCTGCCTGACCACCTTCAGTCAGTAACATGACTTCTCTGTCACTGCGGCGATAATAAACGGAGCTCCGTGTGACGGTGAGGACGCGCCAGGCTTAATGGACCTCGTTAGTCACGAACCACATACACAACCAATCAGCTGACCTACAGTGACACTCCACCATGTTTCAGTCTGAACAGGCCTCTTAATCAAACCCTGAACACAACAATTACAATATATACACAATTAAACAAATACTTATTTTTATTTATAAATAAACACAGAAACAGAAAAATAAGCAGATTTAAGTTTCAAAGCAGTCTTTTATTATTAACCCTTTATATCTACCACATTTAGTGGATCTATAAGGTAGTTGTTTCCAGTAAAGTGGCCAGTTAGGTAATGCATAAGGTGGGTGTTTCCAATAAACTGGCCAGTTAGAGGAAGTACAAGTAGAATTAATGTGTTTAATCTATATTTGCACTGTTTATATGGAGCTTTGAAACACTTAAAACACAAATAAAAAAAAACACATAATAATAATAATAATAATAATAATAATACATGTTGAATTCATGTATTTAAGCTCTTGTAGCAGATTTCTCTCTCTGATTAGATTAATGACCTATTAATAAGCTAATTAACGCTCAGGCAGACTGATTCATAAAAATAAAATAATAATTAATTAACATGACAGGGAAGCCACGCGCTTACAGTGAAGGTCATTTATTCCAGCAGGTACCGACACGTTTAATAGGCTACGGTATTTTAAGCAGTCTAATTAGGTTATTACTATTATTACTATTATTATTATTATTATTATTATTGCTATTATTATTATTATTATTATTATTATTATTATTATTATTAATAGTAGTAGTAGTGGTAGTTGTACTACTAATACTGCGTGTAATATTAATATTAATAGTGTTATTATTATTATACTGTTGGCGGTGGTAGTAATAGTAGTAATAATTGTAGTAATATTAATAATAATAGTAATAATAATACTACGTGTACGTTTAGCATGACAACAGAGCGTGACGCCGCAGCACGCGCCGCTGCAGCCGTTGCTAAGCTATGCCCGCGGTGTTTTTATTCAGCCCACCGTACAAACGGCGCTGGTCTGACTGTAACCGGACAGCCCCCCGGTGAAGCCCCCCCGTACCCAGTCGCAGGCGGTGGTCTCGTT
>CM038702.1:70573545-70603545 GCA_021613375.1 Megaleporinus macrocephalus
GAGCCAAAGTAAGAACTCCAAATTCAGAGTGTGAACTCTAAATTCAGAGTGTGAACTCTAAAGCCAGAGTGAGAACTCTAAAGCCAGAGTGAGAACTCTAGAGCTACAGTAAGCTCTCTAAAGACAAAGTGAGAACCATAAATCTACCATGAAAACTCTAGAGCCAGAGCCAGATTGAGCACTCTAAATCCAGAGTGAGAACTCTAAATCCAGAGTGAGAACTCTAAATCTACAATGAGAACTCCAAATCTACAATGAGAACTCTAAATCTAGAGTGAGAACTCTAAATCCAGAGTGAGAACTCCAAATCTACAATGAGAACTCTAAATCCAGAGCGAGAACTTTAAAGTAACAGTGAGAACTCCAAAGCCAGAGTAAAACTTTAAAGCCATGGTGAAAACTCTAGAGTCAGAATGATAACTTTAAAGATACACAGTGATATCTCTAGAGCCAGAGTGAGATCTTTGGAGCCAGAGTGAGATCTCTAGAGCCAGAGTGAGATCTCTAAATCCAGAGTGAGATTTCTAGAGCTAGAGTGAGATCTCTAAAGACAGTAAGAACTCAGAAAAGAAGGTTGACGTTAAGGACCTAATTATCCTCTCTGGACTGAACATGCTCTGACTGCACCTTTCCACTCTTCATGAACTGAAGCCTCATTAAAACGTTACACTCCAGCTGTAGAAACATCAGGAGAGTTCTGGAGTCTCCAGTCTTCCTGTCACTGACTACATCTCCCAGCATGCTCACCTGCTCTGTGTATTCGTGATGAGGGCTCTGAGAGCCTGAGCGAGATGTATCCTCAGCCTGCTCATTATGGAGATAGCCTCTGATCTGAAGAGCTGGAGATTACAGGCCGGCTGTTAAATGCTCGGCGGTGGCTGAGGAGGACTAATGGCCTTGTATTTTTTGAGAGCTACACGAGGTCATAACCACAAATCAGAAGACGTTTAAACTCTCTTTCAGAGGCTAATTACAGAAAGGCTGTCGCTGCTAATGAGCTCCTGGTGTGATTTCTCTGAGCTGCGTTCCAACAGAGATGAAGTCCCACCAGAGATCTTTAGCAGAGCAGCACAGCCCATTAATTACACTCACCAGGTCCACGTTCACCTCCATCCTCTCTGCTCTGAACCAGGGACACTTTTTATATCCATCCATCCATCCATCCATCCATCCATCAGTCCATACATCTGTTCATTCTTCTACATCTCAAGTTTCAATCCAATACAGTACTTTCAATTCACACCCATCCATCCATTAAGCATCTGTCCATTTATCATTTATCCAATCTTTATTCCATCCATCCACTGTCTGTTAAACACAATAGCAGCTTCTTACAACCCGTTCCTTCCATCCATCCATCCATCCATCCAATCATCTATCCAACCACCAACCTTAATTACAATAGCAGCTTCTTACAACTTGTTCATACCGTAAGCCTTCACATCCAACCATCCATCTATCCATTCATCTTCTCATTCATGGAATTCAAAGGTTACCTTCATTCTGTTAATCACAATAGCATCCATCCATCCATCCATCCATCCATCCATCCATTCATCCATCCATCCATCCATCGAATCATCTATCTATCCAACATCTTGTTCATATCCATCATCCATGATTTTATTCATCGACTTCAAAGGTTACCTTAATTCTGTTCTGTTAATAGCAGCTTCTTACAATCTGTTGACACCTTCAACCTTCTCATCCAACCCTTCATCCTCCATCCATATAACCATTCTTTCATTCATCCGCTGTCTTCAAAGGTTTCATTCTTACAAGCTTTTTACAAGCTGTTTAGACTTTCACCCTTCTCATCCATTACCTGTTCTTCCACCCATCCATGCATCTTCTATCTTCAAGGATTTTATACTTTAAGATTCTTGTTTTTTCCACCTCACATCCATCCATTTGTCCAATAGCCCATTTTTCTACCCATCCATGCATCATCTACCCATCCCTTAATTTTTGCTTCCGTCCATCCAACATCCATCTATCTATCCTTCCACCAACTTTCCATCAATAATCTATCCATCGATCCTTGCATCTATTCATCATTCCAGCTTCCATTCCTTCAACCATTCACTATATTTCCAATGATCTATCTGTTCATCTGAAAACCAATCCTTTCATTAAACCATTCATCAGCCATCCATCTATTCACACATTTTTCTGCCCATTCATTTATCCATCCATCATTCCATCCATCCATTCCACCACCCAGGCATGCTTTCATCCATCCACCAATGCACCCAACCACCCATTCAACTATCCTTCTATCCATCTGCCATCAGGCACGATCTTACAGGTCTTTCTCAGCTGGATCTGACCCACCATTGTTTTAAATATATATAGTTTTATAGATTTATTTTTTTCTATATATCCATAACATACTTCCTTCCATCTCTCTATCGATTTTCTGTGCTCCACTCATCACACCTACTGTCTGTGTTCAGACTCGTCTGTCGCTGAGGGAGTATGACAGTGATCTTCTCTAATCAGTGGTTTCTCGGGGGTACAGGTTTGGGCAGGAGGGCGTTATCTGACAGGCCTCTCAGCTGGATGTGCTGCCCATGTGCTGCATATCTCCATGGTTACTGAGGGTGTGTATTTGGGTCAGAAGAGCAGTGCTGCTGTTGTTTAAGTGCCTCTGAGTGACCAGCAGCGTGGGCGAAAAACAAAACGGCCCTGTCAGAACATGTCAAACCGTCAGAGAGAACTTCAGCAGAGCATCAGATCTCAGAGAGAGAAGACCAGGCAGTCTCAGGGCTGATGAGGTTAAAGGCAGATATACGTAGATAAATAAATATTAATCATAGTTATTTATTTATTAATGAAATTATCTAGTATTTTATATCTTTATAATCTGAAGCTGAAATTAGAATTAGGTGTTTCAGTCAGTGGGATTACGATCAGGTGTGAGATCTATCAAAAGTCTGTTCTTCAGAACACGTGTTCATGAACTATTTGAGCACCAACACAGGAGCTTCTGAATCTATGAGGTCACAAAGGAATCCAGAGTAACACCTAAGCGGCTAAAGGCCTCTTTTTCACTTTCAGTACTAAACAACAGTGGTTTGCATGGCAAGGGCTATTAGGAGAAACTCATTGCTCTCCAAACAGAACTTTGCTGAGGTTTACTAAAGATGATGTGGACAAGACAGGAACTCTACTGGAACAATGCTTTGTGGAGCGTAAAGTAGAACTTTCTGGTTTAAATGAGAATCGTCATGTGTAGAGAAAGGAAAATACTGCATTCCAGCATAAAACCTGATCCCATCTGTGAAACATGGTGGTGGTAGTATCAGGATTTTAGACTGTTTTGCTATCTGGGCCAGTATGGCTTGCCATCATAGATGGAGAAATGAGTTCTAAATTATACCAGCAAATTCCAAAGGAAACATGAGAAGATTGGTCCATGTTGTGGAGATATAATACTTTTACATTTTTGGTGTAATTGGGTTTTCTTAATTTGCTTTCAGGAACAAAACATTAGCTATTTTTAACTGTATACCCATTAGACTTATCATTTAGGTTCACGTCATTAATCTACAGGAGACTAAACACCTCTCCATTTACGCATCTACCCACCTACCAATCCATAAACCTATCAACATGCAACCACCATTTCAACCATCCAGACATCCAACCCCATCAGTTCACCCACCCAACCATACAACCGCCTGTCCAACCATCCATCCATTTACCACCTATCCAACTGTCCATCCATTTAACCAACCATTCTTCCATTCAAGCCCCAACCCACCATCCATCCAGCCAAACCACATCTAACCATGCATCCATCCAAGCATCAATCCAACCACCCTTCCATATACCATCCATCCATCCAACCATTGTTCCATCTGTTCATCTGTCCATCCATCCAGCCATCCAGTCCGCCTTCCAACCATCCTTCCATCCAGCCATCCTTCTGTACATACATTCATCCAACAACTCATTCAACCATCCATCTATGCATCCGTTTATCCATCCAGCCAAACAGCCATCCATATCTTTGAATGGATATCTGGAGGGGACCACCCACAGAGTTTACATATATTTGTTTAAACTATCAGCTCCAATCGAAACAGATAAAAATACTTAATATAAAATTTGTTCTTGGACATTTGGTTAGTTTCTGACCACAAGACCACAGTTGACCAGATAATACTTGTTAGTTGTTCACAACAAAAAAAAAGCCCTGGCTCCATGGTCAGGAACTAGGGGGGGGTCGGAGGTATTTGCTTAAAAGATCAATAACAAAATTCAGCTGACTGTGGCTCTTCTGCTAATTCCGAAAATAATAAATAAGTAATAATCATCAATAAATAACTTCAAGTAAGCTCCATTAACAGCTCAACCAAGAAGCCATTTAAGCGATGTATGCATTTAATATGCACATATAACATTTTCAGTGTGTGCAGTGCTGTGTGTAATATTGATCATGTATTAAGAGCCTCCTGTTTAAATGTTGTTCAGGAAGATCTTGCAACATCTCCACTAACGGTCACAATCCAAATCCTGCTGTGTGTACAGATTCACGATAAGCAACCACAGACAGGCAGCCTCCCAGTGTTCCAGAACACGTGTAGAGTTTAGCTGGGAGTCATAATATTGAAATTGTCTTGAAAGCAGGAGTCACTCCATTAGCCAATCCAAAGCCAGACATTAGACCCTAAATCTAGTTGTTTCATGAATTTTGGAAATCCCACAGCAATCCAACCATCCATCCATTTAATCACTCATCCATTTATCCAACCATCCTTCCATTCAACAACTAATCCATTCATCCAACCATCCATCCATTCCACCACTCATCCATTGATTCAACCAACAATGCAACCATCCGTCTAACCAGCAATCAACCATCCATCCATTCCACCACTCATTCATAGATCCAACGAGCAATGTAACCATCTATCTATTCAACCATTCATCCAACCAGCAATCCCAACCATCTATCTATTTAACCACTCACCCATTCATCCAACCATCCATCCATTCCACCACTCATCCATAGATCCAACCAACAATGCAACTATCCGTCTAACCAGCAATCCCAACCATCCATCCATTCCACCACTCATTCATAGATCCAACGAGCAATGTAACCATTTATCTATTCAACCATTCATCCAACCAGCAATGCCAACCATCTATCTATTTAACCACTCACCCATTCATCCAACCATCCATCCATTCCACCACTCATCCATAGATCCAACCAACAATGCAACTATCCGTCTAACCAGCAATCCCAACCATCCATCCATTCCACCACTCATTCATAGATCCAACGAGCAATGTAACCATCTATCTATTCAACCATTCATCCAACCAGCAATGCCAACCATCCATATATTTAACCACTCATCCATCAATCGAACCATCCATCCATTCCACCACTCATTCATATATCCAACGAGCAATGTAACCATCTATCTATTCAACCACTCACCCATTCATCCAACCATTCATCCATTCAACCACTCATTCGTTCATCCAACCAGTAATCCAACCATACTTCTATCCCAGTTTAATCGTCAGTTGTTCCCTGCATTTAGAGTACCAGCAATATATAATATCCAGATCTATATTATTAACATAAATTGTGAGAGTGAACGCAGACTTCAGATCTCTTAAATCACTTCTGGAGGTCTGAGATACATTATAGAGAAGACTCTGCCCACTGTACTGCACCACTGCTCCTTCTGCTCACATAACATTGTCCTGCCGTTTTCCTGCCGTAATGCTACAATACATTATGCCTTAATGCATGTGGCTAATAACAGTGATATAGATACACACTATGGTCAAAAGTATGTGGACATACCTTCTAATTACTGAGTTCAGGGGTTCAGACACACCCATCGCTAACAGGGGTAAAAATCAATTACACAGTCCCGCAGTCGCCATAGACAAACTTTTGTGTGGAGGAGTCCTGACCACAACCCCACTGAACACTTGTGATTGTGAGCCAGGTCCACTCGTCCAAGATCAGTGTGTGTCTACACGAATGCTCTGACTGGATACAAATTTCCACAAGGACACTCCAAATTTCCGTGGGAAGATCTCAGTTAATGCCTGGAGGAACTACCAGAAATTAGAAAAGATCATCTCCAGAAGAAGAACTGAACTGAAACCAAACTAAACTTTAAATAGCATGTTATCTAGTCTGCAGTTAGCTTATACCACTTGGCGCTGAGCTCTGACACGGACCAGTGGTTTCAGGTCTAGATTTAAGGTTGCCTAGCTGATGACCTCAGCACTGGCCGCACTGACGGAGGCAGGCTGCTGCGCTTAAATCAGAACAGACAGCAGCAGAGTAGTGGGAGGGTCAGCAGTACAGGAGTGTTCAGAGCCTCACTACAGCTCCAGTCCACCACTGTACAGAGCACTTAGCATTATCAATGTCCACTCTTAACCTTTACTACAGCGTCCACCCTTCTCAGGAGACTCACACTCTGTTGAGACCCACATGCAAAGTTCAGTCTTGTTTTGAGTCTTGTCAAGTCAAGTCAGGTCAAGTTTATTTATATATCTCTTTTAACAACGATATTGTCTCAAAGCAGCTTTACAGAGTTTTGAAAACAGACAGTTACAACATATATCCCCCAGTGAGCAAGACCACCTCCCTCAGACTGGAGGAAGAAACCTTGGGAGGAACCAGACTCACAAGTGGAGACCCGTCCTCCTCTGATCAAACAGTATTTACAGTCTTCTTTGTTTGATGTGTCTATATCGCTAGGTTTGGAGACACCCTACATAGACACTCACTAGGTTTGGAGACACCCTACATAGACACTGTAGTAGTTGTGTAGTAGTTGTGTAGTAGTTGGGTATTAGTTTGTGTAGTAGTTGTGTAGTAGTTGTGTAGTAGTTTGTGTAGTAGTTGTGTAGTAGTTGGGTATTAGTTAGTGTAGTAGTTTGTAGTAGTTTGTGTAGTAGTTGTGTAGTAGTTGGGTATTAGTTTGGGTAGTAGTTGTGTAGTAGTTGTGTAGTAGTTGTGTAGTAGTTTGGGTAGTAGTTGTGTAGTAGTTGTGTAGTAGTTGTGTAGTAGTTGGGTATTAGTTAGGGTAGTAGTTGTGTAGTAGTTGTGTAGTAGTTGTGTAGTAGTTTGTAGTAGTTGTGTAGTAGTTAGTGTAGTAGTTGTGTAGTAGTTGGGTATTAGTTAGTGTAGTAGTTGTGTAGTAGTTTGTGTAGTAGTTGTGTAGTAGTTGTGTAGTAGTTGGGTATTAGTTAGTGTAGTAGTTGTGTAGTAGTTGTGTAGTAGTTGTGTAGTAGTTTGTAGTAGTTGTGTAGTAGTTAGTGTAGTAGTTGTGTAGTAGTTGGGTAGTAGTTTGTAGTAGTTGGGTAGTAGTTGGGTAGTAGTTTGTGTAGTAGTTGTGTAGTAGTTTGTGTAGTAGTTGTGTAGTAGTTGTGTAGTAGTTGTGTGGTAGTTGGGTATTAGTTTGTGTAGTAGTTGTGTAGTAGTTGGGTATTAGTTAGGGTAGTAGTTGTGTAGTAGTTGGGTAGTAGTTGGGTAGTAGTTGGGTAGTAGTTTGTGTAGTAGTTTGTGTAGTCGTTGTGTAGTAGTTTGGGTAGTAGTTGTGTAGTAGTTGTGTAGTAGTTGTGTAGTAGTTGGGTATTAGTTAGGGTAGTAGTTGTGTAGTAGTTGGGTATTAGTTAGGGTAGTAGTTGTGTAGTAGTTGGGTATTAGTTTGTGTAGTAGTTGTGTAGTAGTTGTGTAGTAGTTGTGTAGTAGTTGTGTAGTAGTTTGTAGTAGTTGGGTAGTAGTTTGTAGTAGTTGGGTAGTAGTTGTGTAGTAGTTGGGTAGTAGTTGTGTAGTAGTTGGGTAGTAGTTTGTGTAGTAGTTTGTGTAGTAGTTTGTGTAGTCGTTGTGTAGTAGTTTGGGTAGTAGTTGTGTAGTAGTTGTGTAGTAGTTGTGTAGTAGTTGGGTATTAGTTAGGGTAGTAGTTGTGTAGTAGTTGGGTATTAGTTAGGGTAGTAGTTGTGTAGTAGTTGGGTATTAGTTTGTGTAGTAGTTGTGTAGTAGTTGTGTAGTAGTTGTGTAGTAGTTGTGTAGTAGTTTGTAGTAGTTGGGTAGTAGTTTGTAGTAGTTGGGTAGTAGTTGTGTAGTAGTTGGGTAGTAGTTGTGTAGTAGTTGGGTAGTAGTTTGTGTAGTAGTTGGGTAGTAGTTGGGTAGTAGTTTGTGTAGTAGTTGGGTAGTAGTTGGGTATTAGTTAGGGTAGTAGTTGTGTAGTAGTTGGGTATTAGTTTGTGTAGTAGTTGTGTAGTAGTTGGGTAGTAGTTGGGTAGTAGTTTGTGTAGTAGTTGTGTAGTAGTTTGTGTAGTAGTTTGTAGTAGTTGGGTATTAGTTTGTGTAGTAGTTGTGTAGTAGTTGGGTAGTAGTTGGGTAGTAGTTTGTGTAGTAGTTGTGTAGTAGTTTGTGTAGTAGTTTGTAGTAGTTGGGTAGTAGTTTGTAGTAGTTGGGTAGTAGTTGGGTAGTAGTTTGTGTAGTAGTTGTGTAGTAGTTTGTGTAGTAGTTTGTAGTAGTTGGGTAGTAGTTTGTGTAGTAGTTGTGTAGTAGTTGTGTAGTAGTTTGGGTAGTAGTTGTGTAGTAGTTGTGTAGTAGTTGTGTATTAGCTAGGGTAGTAGTTGTGTAGTAGTTGTGTAGTAGTTGTGTAGTAGTTTGTGTAGTAGTTGTGCAGAGTCACTCAGAGCTCCAGGATGTTGGTTCAGCGTGTGGGTAATGAGTTTTCAGCTCAGACTAATTCAGTAGAATGATTTTGACATGCATGGCTGTGAGCTGCTGCTGATACACTGTGGGCTCCTCTGCTGCCTCAGTGTGTCACTGTTCATCACGGTGCCTCGTTTCTTCATTGCTTTAATAGTTTAAAAATGAAACCTTGCTTGGCTGGAGCCGGTCAATGTGCTCTTCCTTCATCCTGCCAAGAATGCTCCGGGCTTGACAAGTGAAATTTTTCACAGTGATAACGGGCTGCGCCGGACCTCTGGAGAAGACTGGCCGCGTCTCCAGCCAACACTCAAACAGATTAGCCAAAATGTTTATAGTGTTTACTCTGTGGCTTCACTTTAACTCTGGATGATGAACGCAGGCAAATGTTGCCGAACTCTGAGGAGCAACTTTCCATAAAGAATATAAAATCTTGCGGATATTCTTTATTTGGAGCGTAAAATACAGGAGTTCGGGAAAAGCACTTACGGGTAAAGTCACCTGTAATGGATCTGAGGATGGATTTCTCAGCTCAGCTCAATTCAATTCAGTTTTTAACGACGGGCTGAATCGAGCTGTAGCTCTACTGTAAATGGCCTCCTGGAAGCTCATTAGAGAAATGTTATATTCTCTCCGTCCGTCTGGGGGCAGACAGGCTGGGTCAGTCAGGATGACCTACCTTCTGACTTACTGTGTTACTGTAGAAACAGAGGCTGGAATGACACTCAGGGCATAGATGGAGGCCATAGATTTAGCAGAGCAGACCCCAGGGGTTTTAGTTAGTGATGGCCATAACTTCAGTGTCTCATTCCCATGCCTTACTTAGATATGGTTACTACTTCATTATCTCATTCCCATGCCTTACTTAGATATGGTTACTACTTCATTATCTCATTCCCATGCCTTATTTAGTTATGGTCACTACTTCATTATCTCATTCCCATGCCTTACTTAGTTATGGTCACTACTTCATTATCTCATTCCCATGCCTTACTTAGTTATGGTCACTACTTCATTATCTCATTCCCATGCCTTACTTAGTTATGGTCACTACTTCATTATCTCATTCCCATGCCTTACTTAGATATGGTTACTACTTCATTATCTCATTCCCATGCCTTACTTAGATATGGTTACTACTTCAGTATCTCATTCCCATGCCTTACTTAGTTATGGTCACTACTTCATTATCTCATTCCCATGCCTTACTTAGATATGGTTACTACTTCATTATCTCATTCCCATGCCTTACTTAGTTATGGTTACTACTTCAGTATCTCATTTTCATGCCTTACTTAGTTATGGTTACTACTTCATTATCTCATTCCCATGCCTTATTTAGTTATGGTCACTACTTCATTATCTCATTCCCATGCCTTACTTAGTTATGGTCACTACTTCATTATCTCATTCCCATGCCTTACTTAGATATGGTCACTACTTCATTATCTCATTCCCATGCCTTACTTAGTTATGGTCACTACTTCATTATCTCATTCCCCTGCCTTACTTAGATATGGTTACTACTTCATTATCTCATTCCCATGCCTTACTTAGTTATGGTCACTACTTCATTATCTCATTCCCCTGCCTTACTTAGATATGGTTACTACTTCATTATCTCATTCCCATGCCTTACTTAGTTATGGTTACTACTTCATTATCTCATTCCCATGCCTTACTTAGTTATGGTCACTACTTCATTATCTCATTCCCATGCCTTACTTAGATATGGTTACTACTTCATTATCTCATTCCCATGCCTTACTTAGTTATGGTCACTACTTCATTATCTCATTCCCATGCCTTATTTAGTTATGGTCACTACTTCATTATCTCATTCCCATGCCTTACTTAGTTATGGTCACTACTTCATTATCTCATTCCCATGCCTTACTTAGTTATGGTTACTACTTCATTATCTCATTCCCATGCCTTACTTAGTTATGGTTACTACTTCATTATCTCATTCCCATGCCTTACTTAGTTATGGCCTCAACTTTATTATCTTATTCCCATGCCTTTTTTAGTTATGGTCACAAGTTAATTATCTCATTCTCATGTTTTTCTAACTTATGGCCACTACTTCATTATCTCATTCCCATGCCTTACTTAGTTGTGGCCACTACTTCTTCATCTCATTCCATGCCTTATGAAGTTATGGCCTCAACTTCATTATCTCATTCTCATGCCTTATTTAGTTATGGCCACTACTTCATTATGCCATTTGCATGCCTTATTTAATTATAGCCTCAACTTCATTATCTCATTCCCATGCCTTACTTAGTTATGGCCACTACTTGATTATCTCATTCCCATGCCTTATTTAATTATGGCCACAACTTCATTATCTCATTTCTATGCCTTATTTAGTTATTACTAAGTTATGACCACAAGTTAATTATCTCATTCCCTTGCCTTATTTAATTATGGTCACTACTTCTTTACCTCATTCCCATGCCTTATTTAGTTATGGTGACTACTTCATTATCTCATTCCCATGCTTTATTCAGTTATGACCACAACAACAGGTGTTCTTGCCACTGTTGCCTCTCGCTTGCTCACTGGGGGTATATGTTGTAACTGTCTGTTTTTTTAAAACTTCTGTAAAGCTGCTTTGAGACAACATTGTTATAAAAAGCGCTACACAAATAAACTTGACTTAATTATCTCATTCCCATGCCTTACTAAGTTATGGCCACAACTTTTTATCTCATTACCACAGCTTGCTAAGTTATGAACACAACTTAACTATCTTATTCCCATGCCTTACTAAATTATGGTGAACACTTAGCTATCTAGTTCACACACCTTTCTAAGTTATGGTGACAGTCATCTAGTACCCATACCTTACTAAGGTATGGCCACAACTTAATTATCTCATTCTCACATCTTACTAATATTTTGTTTCCATGCTAATTATCTTTCTCCCATGTCTTACACACTTTTGCATGCCTTACTGATTGTCTTGATTTAATGCCTTACTACTTATTTTATTCCTGTGTCTTTTTAATTATCTCGTTCCCATAGCTCAATATCTATCTTGTTCTTATGCATTACTGATTATTTTTGTTTTTATACCATAATAATGATCTAATACCCAGGCCTTAGTACTTATCTCATGTTCCTGGATTACTTCATTTTTATGCTTTACTAATTATCTCATTTTTATACCTTGCTAATTATCTCATTACCATGCCTTAATCCTTATCTCACTGACATGCTTTACTATTGATCTTGTTCCCATGCCTTACATATCTTATTCCTGTATAGTTATCTTATCCCTATTCTATAGTAATTATCTAATTTCTGTGCCTTTATAATTATCTCATTTCCATAGCTCAATAATTATCTTGTTCTTATGCATTACTGATTATTTTTGTTTTTACACCATAATAATGATCTAAAACCCAGGCCTTAGTACTTATCTCGTTCTTATGGATTACTAATTACCTCATTTTTATACTTTACAAATTATCTAATTTTTATACCTTGCTAATTATCTCATTACCATGCCTTAATCCTTATCTCAGTGACATGCTTTACTATTGATCTTGTTCCTATGCCTCAAATGTCTTATTCCTGTGTAGTTATCTCATCCCTATTCTATAGTAATTATCACATTCCTGGGCCTCATTAATGATCTCATTTCTATGTGTCAGTAATATCTTGTTTCCATCCTAGTTAACTTTCTCCCATGTCTTACTACTTTTTTCATGCCTTACTAATTGTCTTGCTTTCATGCTTTGCTACTTGCCTTATTCCTGTGTCTTTATAGTTATCTAATACTTTACAAATTATCTCATTTTTATACCTTGCTAATTATCTTATTACCATGGCTTATTCATTATCTCACTGACATGTTTTACTATTGATCTTGTTCCCATGCCTTAAATATCTTATTCATGTATAGTAATCTCACCCCCATTCTATAGTAATTATCTCATTCCTGTGCCTTTATAATTATCTTATTCCCATAGCTCAATATTTATCTTGTTCTTATGCATTACTGATTATTTTTGTTTTTATACCATAATAATGATCTAATAACCAGGCCTTAGTACTTATCTCATTCTCAAGGATTACTAATTACCTCATTTTTATACCTTGCTAATTATCTCATTCCCACATCTTACAGATGATCCTGTTCCTAATCCTTACTAAGGTACTGGCTGGACTTAATGAAGCGACAGTCCTCGAATAAAAGAAAAGAAAGAAAGAAAGAAAGAAAGAAAGAAAGAAAGAAAGACAGACAGATATTTAGAAAATATAACACCACAAGAAAAGAAACGACAGGATAGAAAGAAACGTAACGTAACTGAACACACTGTCACGTGGTGCAAATAACGACAGAGAAATAAATAAATACATTTCACACTTGGAAGCGCGCGCTGTGTTAAAAGCCGCCTCCAGCCGTTTTCTCGCGGGAGCGCGCGTTGGTTGGGTTGCGGAAGGCGGGAGCGCGCTGCGCGTGGCTGAGCTGATCAGTGGGCTGGACTTGTACTGAAGGAAATAGAGAGAGAGAAGAAAGAGAGAGAGAGAGAGAGAGAGAGAGAGAGAGAGAGAGAGAGAGAGAGAGAGAGAGAGAGATAGGGAAGTGATAGAGAGAGAGAGAGAGAGAGAGAGAGAGAGAGAGAGAGGCTCTCTCAGCTGCAGTGTAAACAGCCCCGCTGTCCTGTCATGCCACTTCCACCCACCGGAGCACGCGACGAGAGCCGGGGCTTCACAGATTCAGCTCGAGCGCGGCGAGGGCGGCGGCAGCAGCAGCAGCGGCGGCGGCGCGTTTAAGGCCACGCGGAGGAGGAGGAGGAGGAGGAATGGACAGGGGAGGTTTGTGCGCGAGAGAAGATGGACCTGCCCCACTTTAGCAGCTAAAGCACCCCTCTGCTCTGCACGCACGCGGCCATGGAGAAGACGCTGCACGCGGGCCTGGATAAGGCGAGCTGGGCGCGCAGGACGGCCCGGTCGGTCCCGAGCTCTGCTCCGGGCTCTGGTTCAGGCTCGGGCTCGGGTTCTGGATCCGGATCCGGATCCGGATGTGGTTCTCCCAGCCAGGGCTCGGCGGGACGGCGCAGTGCAGCCCAGCTGGAGGGAGTGCTGAGCAAATACACCAACCTCCTGCAGGGCTGGCAGAACAGGTACCAGCTACACCGCCCCGCGCGGGCTCTGGGTTGGGGGGGTGGTGGTGGTGGTGGAGGAAACGAGCACTTTGAAGCAATCACTTTTGGTGCGTGCCGCACGTGCACGTACGTAGTGGTGTGACTGCTGCTAGCCTGAAAGCTGAGAACACAAACAAGCAGGTCCTGTTAATAAACAGTGTGGAGCTGAACTCTGGCTGCTCATTTGCATATTTCAGGCCTTTTATGTGTGTTTATGTAAACAGTTGCATCACCAACGTGAGCCTGCATGACTGAGCAGTGACTGTAAAACACGTCCAGTCCTCCAAACTTCAGTGTCCGAGATGTAAACAAACTCTAAACATCTGAAATGCTCCAGTTTGGAGACCCTTGGTTTCTTAACAGTGGTGGTGATGGTAACCAGACGTCACCATGTACCAGATATAGACATTGCATTGTCTGGAGAACCTGAAACTACATGTTTTCTTTGGTGGGGACTATGTTTTTGCCTCACGACGCCCTGCGTATCATGTATCTCTCCACCGTGATTGGAGTTTAAGGCCAGGGTCGTCTCAAAGCTATCGCGTCTCAGACATCAGACCGTGTGTTTATAAGCGCTCACTGTAATAACTTTCTGTGAGGAGCTTTTAGAGGTGGACGTCTGGTTCCATTCACCTCCACTGTGAACAGATCTGATGCTAAACCACAGCATTTCCAACCCAACCCAAGTGAAGTCCATTGGCTGGTGCGGTGGAGACACGTTCCCTGTGCTCGGGCGATGAGTATAGCTGGGATACACAGCGCGGTGTGATTTGAAATGGGGTTAAAGTGTGGAATGATGATGTGGGTGGAGGATATTTAGAGCTTTCAGATCTTTTCAGAGGAGCTATAAAAAAGTCAGCGTTCAGCAGCTCCTCCAGCGTTAGTGCTGAAGTGAAGGTATTAATGCTGCAGCTTCTACACTTCTGGGAAGTAGTGTTCACACAGGATACAAGAACATTGCTGTGAGGGTTTGATGGCATTCAGCCAGAGGTCAGAGCTCCAACTCAGCCAACATGGGCGTCTGTAGCTGCCTGCAAACACAGTAACGTTGTGACAATGTCATGACAACCTATTGTTTTGGGGTGAAGAACATTGACATGTAGTTCCTCAGAAAGTTGTGAGAATGTTATCCGACAACGTACGGGCAACGTTGTCAGTATCCTTCTGTTATATCTACATGGAAGTCAGTGATATTGTGTAAAGTTGCCAGTAAGTAGTCGTTATTCCGCAAGACAACATTACTTAACAGTGACGTTGTGACAACGTTGTTGAGAAAACATAAACTGTTCCACCTTTTGACAGTGCTGTAGCAGTGTTGTAAGAAGGTAGTGGGAGTATCGCCTGATTTGGGGGGTTTCAAGCTAACGTACTAAACTGGACGAGAGTAAATCTGGTGGGAATATATTTAACAACCCTGGCAACCCTGGTCTGGCTCTGAATGAAGTTATGAAATCATTTAAGTTTGGGAGAAGGACCACGCCCAAACTCCTCCTTTCCATCATTACACGCTCTATATGACCCCTCCACTGCCCTCACCTTCCCGTGATGAAATTCACTCCCCAGCCACCCAGAACTCCAGCCCCAAGTTTCTCAGAGTTCCCCCTCCTTGCCCTGCCCTAGTGGTTTGCACTTCGCAAACTAGGTAGGAGGTACGGCATCTTAGAGCTTTTGTCTTAAAACTAAAACCTACTTTGATTTATAGCAGAGCAGCCATGTTGGCCCTAGTGGTCAATACAGTCTGACTTGTTTTCCTACAGAGCCGGACCACCGGTCAGCACACTTTACTTTGATTGGTTGTTTGGAGTTGAAGCTGTTGGAGTCTCGTGAGAAGCAGACTGCTGAGGGTAGGACTCAAGTATGTTGTGTGTTGAATACAAAAGTATTTGGACAGACCAGGCCTGATTAGCACCATGTGTTTGACGCTGACCAATCACGGTTCAGATCTTCGCAGGAGATCATAGGTCGTTGGGGAGGGCGCTCAAAAAGCATGTCCGGCATGGCTACCGAAGCTCTGTGTGATTCTATTGGTTGTAGTGTGTTTAGAGAAGAAAACTAAACGACTGGGTAGTCGGTCCTGGAGGTCAGGTAGAGGACAGTATGGGTCTGTCCTTCAAAGAGAACTTGAGGTAATGAATGTGAAGCAGTAAGAACTGAAAATAACAGTTAATCTACTAAACACATAAACACATTCATCACTTCCATCAGTCACATGTGGAGAAGTTTGCATGTCGGACTCAGTGGTGGGCGAGTCTGTATGATTTGCTATCTGATTGGCGGGACTCTAAACAGACACCAGGTTGAGGGTCACGAGCTGTTTTCGGCCAGTGAGGCGGCTCCTCCTCCTTTATAATATAGTATAACTTCACTAAACTCGTACACTCAGGTTTATGAACAGGTTTGTTGGGACGTGTTATGATATATAGCCATGATATGTGATTATCAGTAATTCCCAACTCACCGTCCCACATACTTACACCCACTTACACTGAAGAGGGGTTAGTTCGTTAGTGTGTTAGTCAGGTCGGGTGTGTAGGAAACAGAGCGAACACTGAAACGTGCTGAGCTCTACAGTACAAAACTTATATTCAACCAGTATTAATAGTATAAATAAGTAGTGCTTTTCATACGTCAGTGTGTTTATTAACTCTTTCCAAACTTCTCCTAAACAACCCAGTATTATTATCAGTTCTCATCTAATACCTGCTTTGACTGCTCAGTACTTCATTAAGATAAATCAAGATTTGCTGCTGAAGGAACTGAACACATTCATACAATGTCTGGGGCGTCCAGGAGAAATCTGGAACTACACTTTGTTCTTCAAACTGGATCAAGATCTGATCTACTTCTCTCACAATAACATATTCATGTTACTTTGTATTGTATGTCTGATTATTTACTTCTGTTCTAATCATACCTGGTGGCGAACATACACGTATAGATTAGATAAGGGTTACACTGCAGCTCTAGTTCTTAAATCATGGATGGTTCCTGGCTCGGATGTACAGTCCATAATTGGTATAGAACCACAGGTACAGTTCAGGATCTTCTGCTTAAGAGACTTTGTTCCCAAACGGTTCCACATCATGGCCTTTTTGCTTGTGAGGTTAACCAGCTTGTCGGAAAGCCTTTTCCTGATTGGTACACCAACATTGGCAGCCAATAGCAATCCAGTATGGAATAGAAGCTTAACAGTACATGGTTCCTGTGTCTGTTCTAGTATTTACAGTGTTTGAGTCTGGTTTTTGACACTGATGAACTATTTTTCTCTAAAAATGAACAAACGTTCAAACTAAATTCAGGTTTCAGGAAAGCTGGTGTTGTGTTCAGCTACACTAACACACTGCAGTCCGTGTTTATAGATCTGCGAGGGTTGTACAGGGTAATAAACCACATAGTCAAGTCTACTGGAGTTACTGAGCTTCTGCCCAGACACTGAATATATCGATGCCGTCCAAAGAAAAACAAGTACCTACAAGATAACTCTAACTTTACAGGAAAGAACAAAAACCTGCTTTAGTTTCAATGTAAGTCAGTGTGTTTAGTTTAAAGCAGTTTCTATTGGTCCAGTCAACAAGAAATTTTAATCTAATGTTAATGTAACTACGGTGTAGTTCAAATTAAAAATCAAAAAAATGTAGATGCTTGGTTTTCTTTGGACAGCAGTGATATACACCACCGCTCAACAGTTTGGGATCACAGTGAAATGTTCTTATTTTAATGGAGTATCTTCTTCATCAACACAACAATGGACTGACGGGTCTCTAAAGAAAGTTGTTTCTTTCTGGTCATTGTGAGTCGGTCAGCAAGCCATCAACTGCTGATCATCAGATACTAAACTAACCTAGAATGTTGTTCCCTTTTATACTCACTTATTAGTAGAATGTTTTTCAGCTGTGCATCACAATTGATCAAGAGTGTCCTAACAACCAATTAGTCCAATAACATCCTTAACTTGGATTGGTGGTCGTACCAGGAGATTTAGACAGAGGACTGAGAATTACTGATAATAGAACTATATGTAAAATAAGCATCTATACAAAAATAGACTTTAATACAAACATTTTTATTCTTTAAAAATCATCTAATATACTTACATTCATTGTGAAATGAACAATATTGTTTGTGAATTGCATGAAAATTGCATGAAATGAAATTCTAAAGTGATCCTAAACTTTTGAGCAGTAGTGTATATGTCCACTGGCTCGATAGGTTTGGCACCCCAAACCATTTTCACTGCTGGTCCACCATGGGACCACCCAGATTACTGTCTAGATTGAACTAGTTGGAATTTACAGAGACTTATATTTTGGAAAAATGAGCAGAGACAAATATTACAAACAGAGATTTGATAATAAAATGACTTAAAATGTTGAAAATAATCTACTAAACTCATTTATAAAGTGTGACGGAAGAAAGAACGAAATCAATCAACCTTTATTTTCACTTGGTCTACACTGAGGTAGACCCTCATTTACAATGTTGCCAAGCATTACAATTATTAAACAAAAAGAAACTGAAAATAATTTAAAATTAATTTAATGAGTACTTAAAATGTAAAAGAAACAATAAGAACAGAGACAGAATTAAGATAAATCATAAAAGAAATAAAAACTAAAGAAGAATATAACTAAAGTAAAAATACAGGTTAATAAAAATAGATTTGGAGCAGAAATTAAGAAGTTGGACTATCAGTGGTGAAAAATGGGAAACTCTGAGCAAAACATCAGTGGACCACCAGCTTTGTCATCAGTGAGGTACCAGTGGTCCACTACCCTCTTGCTATGAGGGTCCACACAGCTCGGAGGCAGGCGTTGTGGTGTTGGCACTCAGATTGCGTCCACTCCAGTGAGCTGGGCTGGTGCCACATCTGGAGGAAGTGAGGAGTGAACGGCACACGCTCTGAGATCTGTTCTTCCCAAGATTCCACTTTCACTGCCTTCGTTTTCGTTCCCCTCAGCTAAAGGGACAGAAAGCCAACCCACTGACCCCATAACTGGAGCTGCTCGTCCAGCCGTGCATGTGAGCAGAGAGCTGTGTCCTTGGGCTAGCGCTGTTATTAGCGTAGCGTGGCCCAGTTCCTGCTGACGCTCCTCCTTCGTCTTCTCCCCCGTTTGATCAGCCGGAGCGCATCACGTGGGGAAACTTTCTCAGGCCTGTTCACTGATTTCCACAAACCACAGACTCGAGTCATTCACACGCGGTTACAGCGACAGTTTGGCCTGAAGTCAGGTTTTACAACCAGCCCAGACGGGTTCTGTGACCAGAGTTAGTTAGCTTCTCGCTAACATCAGCGTATGAAGACTAATCAGTGTAGTGCTACTGCTGGCCTAAACGTTCACACTGATCTTCAACTATATATCACAGCTAGACTCGCTGTGGGTCAAGGCGGTCATAGCTTCTGGTTTTAGCCAAGTTTAACAAAATTGATTTAATTTAATTGTGTGTATATATATATATTCTCAAAAACATCGAAAAGTATCGATACACAGATTCTGGCAGACAGTGAATCATTGTGTGATGTGTTTAAAGCTCTGACCACTAGATGTCAGTGTTGTAATCCATTTTCAGCTCCACTCCAACATTAACAAGCAGCACAAGGGTGCAGTGCTATTGTAAACATTGATAAACCTGTTCATACAGTGGTGTGTTTTAATAGTAGAATTTTAAAAATCACAGTATATCTTTACTTGCAATATTGCAATATATCACAATACTTTGAATCGTGACCGCTGTATCATAATACTAATTGTATATATAGTTAATATATATAAATATATAATAAAAATATAATACTGATGTAATAAAATATAATAAAAAATACTGATATAATCTTGTGTGTTAACAATATGTTTGTTAATACACATAATTAGCAGTTAGCATTCTCTTCCAAGCACTATCAGCTCAAATAAAGTTGAAAGATGAATAAAAATTGTATTGAAATTTAAGAAAGTTGAATATACTGCATTACTGCAGCTGTCATTTTTAGATGTTCTGGTCTTTTCAGGCCGGCAGTAGAGGCCCGACCCAAAATGTATCAAATGTATCAAATATAATACAAATATAATATAACGATATTAATCAGCAAAATCACAATAAGATATTTTCCACTGCATCGGTCAGTTCCAGCTCCGCTGACGATGGAAAGCTGTGGTGTTAGAATAAGCACATGCTAGCCTTCACCCCCCCAGCCTGCTAGCATCACGTGACCTGTGGGGGGGGGGTCCTAACTAGCGGTGGAAATGGTAGTAAATTGTTGTGAAGAAAGAGTTAAAACAACTCTACGTTTTCAGGCAAGTGTGTGATGATTTGGACGCGCTGTTAGCTTCATGCTAATGTTAACCTCAGTGCTAAAACTAGAGAAGCAGATGTCAGACTCTAAACAAGGCGGAGCGGTCAGGTTCCCGCTGAACTCCTCCTGCGGAGATGGTTTACTCCGTGTTTTGGTTGGGAGTGTAGAGTCTGGACAGCCCAGCCGCGGTCCTCCTCTCAGGGAGGTGGAGATTACAGCAGGAGGAATGTGAGATGGATGTGACGTGCTGTGTGTGGACGGTTTAAGTGTAACTGAGTGTTTCTGAGATGGAAGCTGACCGGCCGGCTGAGTGAAGAGGAAGTGTGTCGGTTCACAGGCGGAGGAACGGAACGCAGCTAAAATCCAACGTACGCAGTGCACCTCCTCATATCTCCACTCACTGTCCACTGTATCAGCTCCACTGACCATACAGGACCTCCACTCACTGTCCACTGTATCAGCTCCACTGACCATACAGGACCCCCACTCACTGACCACTGTATCAGCTCCACTGACCATACAGGACCTCCACTCACTGTCCACTGTATCAGCTCCACTGACCATACAGGACCTCCACTCACTGTCCACTGTATCAGCTCCACTGACCATACAGGACCTCCACTCACTGTCCACTGTATCAGCTCCACTGACCATACAGGACCTCCACTCACTGTCCACTGTATCAGCTCCACTGACCATACAGGACCCCCACTCACTGACCACTGTATCAGCTCCACTGACCATACAGGACCTCCACTCACTGTCCACTGTATCAGCTCCACTGACCATACAGGACCTCCACTCACTGTCCACTGTATCAGCTCCACTGACCATACAGGACCCCCACTCACTGACCACTGTATCAGCTCCACTGACCATACAGGACCTCCACTCACTGTCCACTGTATCAGCTCCACTGACCATACAGGACCTCCACTCACTGACCACTGTATCAGCTCCACTGACCATACAGGACCTCCACTCACTGTCCACTGTATCAGCTCCACTGACCATACAGGACCTCCACTCACTGTCTACTGTATCAGCTCCACTGACCATACAGGACCTCCACTCACTGTCCACTGTATCAGCTCCACTGACCATACAGGACCTCCACTCACTGACCCACTGTATCAGCTCCACTGACCATACAGGACCTCCACCTCACTGTCCACTGTATCAGCTCCACTGACCATACAGGACCTCCACTCACTGTCCACTGTATCAGCTCCACTGACCATACAGGACCTCCACTCACTGTCCACTGTATCACCTCCACTGACCATACAGGACCTCCACTCACTGTCCACTGTATCAGCTCCACTGACCATCACAGGACCTCCACTCACTGTCCACTGTATCAGCTCCACTGACCATACAGGACCTCCACTCACTGTCCACTGTATCAGCTCCACTGACCATACAGGACCTCCACTCACTGTCCACTGTATCAGCTCCACTGACCATACAGGACCTCCACTCACTGTCCACTGTATCAGCTCCACTGACCATACAGGACCTCCACTTACAGACTGTAGTTCATCTGATTCTCTGTATACTTTATTACTCTGTTCTTTAATGATCAGGACCACCACAGAGCAGATACTATTAGGGAGGTGGGTCATTCTCAGCACTGCAGTGACACTGACGTGATGGTGGTGTGTTAGTTAGTGTGTGTGGTGCTGGTGTGAGTGGAGCAGACACAGCAGTGCTGCTGCTGGAGTGTTTAAACACCTCAGTGTCACTGCTGGACTGAGAATCGTCCACCAACCAAAATTATCCGGACAGCAGTGTCCTGTACAGCAGCAGATGAGCTACTGACTCTGACTTTACATCTACAAGGTGGACCAGCAAGTAGTAGGAGTGTCTAATAGAGTGGACAGTGAGTGGACACAGTGTTTAAACACTCCAGCAGCAGCACTGCTGTGTCTGATCCACTCACACCAGCACAACACACACTAACTAACACCACCTGAGAGAATGACCCACCTCTCTAATAGTATCTGCTCTGTGGTGGTCCTGTGGGGGTCCTAGCTCCTATATGATCAATGGAGCTGATACAGTGGACAGTGAGTGGACATACAGGGAGGTGGTTTAGTGTTATGGCTGATCAGTGTATTGTGTGTGTGTGTGTGTGTGTGTGTGTGAGAGAGAGAGAGAGAGTGTGTGAGTGTGTAGTGTGTGTGTGTAGTGTGTGAGTGTGTAGTGTGTGTGTGTGAGAGTGTGTGTGTGTGTGTGTGTAGTGTGTGTAGTGTGTGAGTGTGTAGTGTGTGTGTGAGAGAGGGTGTGTGTGTGTGTGTGAGAGAGGGTGTGTGTGTGTGTGTAGTGTGTGAGTGTGTAGTGTGTGTGTGTGAGAGAGGGTGTGTGTGTGCGTGAGAGAGGGTGTGTGTGTGTGTGTGTGTGTAGTGTGTGAGTGTGTATGTGTGTGTGTGAGAGGTGTGTGTGTGTGTGTAGTGTATAAGTGTGTGTAGTTGTGAGTTGTGTAGTGTGTGTGTGTAGAGTGTGTGTGTGTGTGTGTGTAGTGTGATGTAGTGTGTGTAGTGTGTGTGTGTGTGTGTAGAGGGGGTGTGTGTGTGTGTGAGAGAGGGTGTGTGTGTGTGTGTGTGTAGTGTGTGAGTGTGTAGTGTGTGTGTGTGAGTGTGTGTGTGTGTGTGTGAGTGTGTGTGTGTAGTGAGTGTGAGTGGTGTGTGTTTGTATGTGTATTGTGTAGTGTGGAGTGTGTTAGTGTGGTGTGTGAGAGAGGGTGTGTGTGTGTGTGTAGTGTGAGTGTGTAGTGTGTGTGTGTGAGAGAGGGTGTGTGTGTGTGTGAGAGAGGGTGTGTGTGTGTGTGTGTGTGTAGTGTGTGAGTGTGTAGTGTGTGTGTGTGAGAGTGTGTGTAGTGTGTGTAGTGTGTGAGTGTGTAGTGTGTGTGTGTGTGAGAGTGTGTGTGTGTGTAGTGTGTGTAGTGTGTGTAGTGTGTGTGTGTGTGTGTGAGAGAGGGTGTGTGTGTGTGTGAGAGAGGGTGTGTGTGTGTGTGTGTGTGTGTAGTGTGTGAGTGTGTAGTGTGTGTGTGTGAGAGTGTGTGTGTGTGTGTGTGTGAGTGTGTGTGTGTAGTGAGTGTGTGTGTGTGTGTGTTTGTGTGTATGTGTATTGTGTAGTGTGGAGTGTGTTAGTGTGTGTGTGGAGAGAGGGTGTGTGTGTGTGTGTAGTGTGTGAGTGTGTAGTGTGTGTGTGTGAGAGAGGGTGTGTGTGTGTGTGAGAGAGGGTGTGTGTGTGTGTGTAGTGTGTGAGTGTGTAGTGTGTGTGTGTGAGAGTGTGTGTGTGTGTGTGTGTGAGTGTGTGTGTGTAGTGAGTGTGAGTGTGTGTGTGTTTGTGTGTATGTGTATTGTGTAGTGTGGAGTGTGTTAGTGTGTGTGTGTGAGAGAGGGTGTGTGTGTGTGTGTAGTGTGTGAGTGTGTAGTGTGTGTGTGTGAGAGAGGGTGTGTGTGTGTGTGAGAGAGGGTGTGTGTGTGTGTGTAGTGTGTGAGTGTGTAGTGTGTGAGTGTGTAGTGTGTGTGTGTGTGTGTGTGTGTGAAAGGTTTGGATATGTGTTGTCTGTGTTTTATATATTAGACTAAATGCTGTGTGTGCATTAGTGCGGCTGGAGAGAGGGTCCGTCTGCTCTGAGAGAGGGTCCTCATCGCCCGTACGCCTAGAAAATAAGCCTCTCCATCTCACTCTGGCCTTGTTGCGCCCCGAGTCCTTTTCTCTGCCTGCTCTCACCGTAATCCCCCCACTCAGCCTGGTGGGCCGCATTAAAAAGCTCCGCTGCTGGTTCAGTATAGACCCTCACTCAGACAGAGGGTCTTATTATTTTACCTTGTGGAACAGAACTGTCTGCTGTGTTGGGCGTAAATACTGCATGAACGTCTGATCTCGTGGTGTCGTCTGATGGTGAGGGTTAGCCCCCCGGTGGGCTCTACACTGGGGCTGTGTTTGGGTGCGATCGATGATGCAACCACCAGAAACTACAGGAGCTGCTTCTGCACAGCGAGAACTTTACTGAGTTCAGATCGAAGGAAGCTGGTGATGGAATACAAACACAACACAGTACATACGAACCTGTCAGTCATCCCAGGCTAAAGCATACTGCCACACCGGGGTGGGCAATACGGTAAACATATCACAATACTGTTTATGTTCAAAGATCAATACCACATCCAGTAACCCTGAAATATCAGCATACGTCCCGCCTCCACTTCCACATGGACCGTTCGTATCTCAGCTCTGGAGACTCAGTGCCCAGGAGTAGGTGTTCACTTTGATAGTGTAGCGTTCGCCGCTATAAGGGAAAACATTCATTGTGCTTTGGTCGCCCAGTTGAGGTTTTCTACATGCTCATACAGACACACCCTGTGATTCACTTCTAGGACTAAAGTTTGTGTCGTTGAAGATCATGAATAATTTGATTGTGAATGTTTTGTAAATGCTGGGTTTGTAACTGAAGGAGGACCAGCAGTGTGTACAGTTCTACATACTGAGGTTTTACTGCCTGTGGCATTTTAATGAACAGACCAGAACCAGATATATACCTGGTAATACCATCGCTAATATCCCAATACCAAGTGATACCAAGGCTAATATCTCAATACCAAGTAATACCAAGGCTAATATCCCAATACCAAGTGATACCAAGGCTAATATCTCAATGCCAAGTGATACCAAGGCTAATATCCCAATGCCAAGTGATACCAAGGCTAATATCCCAATACCAAGTGATACCAAGGCTAATATCCCAATGCCAAGTGATACCAAGGCTAATATCTCAATACCAAGTGATACCAAGGCTAATATCCCAATACCAAGTGATACCAAGGCTCATATACCGATACCAAGGCTAATATCTCAATGCCAAGTGATACCAAGGCTAATATCTCAATACCAAGTAATACCAAGGCTAATATCCCAATGCCAAGTGATACCAAGGCTAATATCTCAATACCAAGTGATACCAAGGCTAATATCCCAATACCAAGTGATACCAAGGCTCATATACCGATACCAAGTGATACCAAGGCTAATATCCCAATGCCAAGTGTTACCAAGGCTAATATCTCAATACCAAGTAATACCAAGGCTAATATCCCAATACCAAGTGATACCAAGGCTAATATCTCAGTACCAAGTGATACCAAGGCTAATATCCCAATACCAAGTGTTACCAAGGCTAATATCTCAATACCAAGTAATACCAAGGCTAATATCCCAATACCAAGTAATACCAAGGCTAATATCTCAATACCAAGTGATACCAAGGCTAATATCTCAATACCAAGTAATACCAAGGCTAATATCCCAATACCAAGTGATACCAAGGCTAATATCTTAATACCAAGTAATACCAAGGCTAATATCCCAATACCAAGTAATACCAAGGCTAATATCCCAATACCAAGTGATACCAAGGCTAATATCTCAATACCAAGTAATACCAAGGCTAATATCCTGATATCGAGTGATACAGAGGCTAATATCCTGATACAGAGTGATACAGAGGCTAATATCCTGATACAGAGTGATACAGAGGCTAATATCCTGATACTGAGTGATAAAGAGGCTAATATCCTGATACAGAGTGATACAGAGGCTAATATCCTGATACCGAGTGATACAGAGGCTAATATCCTGATACAGAGTGATACAGAGGCTAATATCCTGATACCGAGTGATAAAGAGGCTAATATCCTGATACAGAGTGATACAGAGGCTAATATCCTGATACAGAGTGATACAGAGGCTAATATCCTGATACAGAGTGATACAGAGGCTAATATCCGAGTGATACAGAGGCTAATATCCTGATACAGAGTGATACAGAGGCTAATATCCTGATACAGAGTGATACAGAGGCTAATATCCTGATACAGAGTGATACAGAGGCTAATATCCGAGTGATACAGAGGCTAATATCCTGATACCAAGTGATACAGAGGCTAATATCCTGATACAGAGTGATAAAGAGGCTAATATCCTGATACAGAGTGATACAGAGGCTAATATCCTGATACAGAGTGATAAAGAGGCTAATATCCTGATACCAAGTGATACAGAGGCTAATATCCTGATACAGAGTGATAAAGAGGCTAATATCCTGATACCAAGTGATACAGAGGCTAATATCCTGATACAGAGTGATACAGAGGCTAATATCCTGATACAGAGTGATACAGAGGCTAATATCCTGATATCGAGTGATACAGAGGCTAATATCCTGATACTGAGTGATAAAGAGGCTAATATCCTGATACAGAGTGATACAGAGGCTAATATCCCGATACAGAGTGATACAGAGGCTAATATCCAAGTGATACAGAGGCTAATATCCTGATACCGAGTGATACAGAGGCTAATATCCTGATACAGAGTGATACAGAGGCTAATATCCTGATACAGAGTGATACAGAGGCTAATATCCCGATACAGAGTGATACAGAGGCTAATATCCTGATACTGAGTGATAAAGAGGCTAATATCCCGATACAGAGTGATACAGAGGCTAATATCCTGATACAGAGTGATACAGAGGCTAATATCCCGATACAGAGTGATACAGAGGCTAATATCCTGATACAGAGTGATACAGAGGCTAATATCCTGATACAGAGTGATACAGAGGCTAATATCCTGATACCGAGTGATACAGAGGCTAATATCCTGATACAGAGTGATACAGAGGCTAATATCCTGATACAGAGTGATACAGAGGCTAATATCCTGATACTGATACCTGAAAATATGTGATTTTAAATAACCACTAATGGTAAACATGAGGACCGCTTTGACCAGAAAGCTTGATATTAATGTGGACAATAAGATATCACCATATTTTTTACATTCAAAGTACATGAAGGTCAGTGAAGATCTGTGAAGATCTGTGTATATATATATATATATATATATATATATATATATATATATATATATATATATATATATATATATATATATAGTTTTCCGTTGTATACAGGGTTTAAATGATTTGTACAGTATTGTGTTGCGCTGGTGTTTACTTCTGTTTTGTAAACAAGGTTGGGTAATAATCTGAATGTGGTCCTCGGTTCTCACAGCCTGCGTTCGAGCTGATGAGCAGATGATCTGGTTTCAGTGCTGTTTAAACATGTGTGAGCTGGATGGGTCGCTATGGTTGCACCACAAGTTGCTATTGGGGACCAAAGCTGGATTATACTGCGCTGTAAGGTTGCCGTGACACCAGAGCTTTGAGTCTGAGAAACACTCAGTGCTGGTTGCCAGGACGATGGTGGAAGATCCAGCATCTCATTGCAGCAGGAAAAAAATATAAATAAATAAATAAATAAATAAATATATATATATACGTCTGAGACCCCTGAGCTCATAGTGTAAAAGTGTTTATCTGATCAATAAGTGTGTGTTCACCAGTAAGAACAGCAGATCTGATTAGAACAGATGCAAATAATCAGACATACAATACAAAGTAACATGAATATCTTATTGTGAGAGAAGTAGATCAGATCTTGATCCAGTTTGAAGAACACTGTAAACACCATCACCACCACCACCATCACCACCACTGTAAACACCACCACCACCACCATCACCACCACTGTAAACACCATCACCACCACTGTAAACACCACCACCACCACCACCATCACCACCACTGTAAACACCATCACCACCACTGTAAACACCATCACCACCACCACCATCACCACCACTGTAAACACCACCACCATCACCACCACTGTAAACACCATCACCACCACTGTAAACACCACCACCACCACCATCACCACCACTGTAAACACCACCACCATCACCACCACTGTAAACACCATCACCACCACTGTAAACATCATCACCACCACTGTAAACATCATCACCACCATCACCACCACTGTAAACACCATCATCACCACTGTAAACATCATCACCACCACCACCATCACCACCACTGTAAACATCATCACCACCACCACTGTAAACATCATCACCACCACTGTAAACATCATCATCACCACCACTGTAAACATCATCACCACCACCACTGTAAACATCATCACCACCACTGTAAACACCACCACCACCACCATCACCACCACTGTAAACACCATCACCACCACCACTGTAAACACCACTGTAAACACCACCACCATCACCACCACTGTAAACACCATCACCACCACTGTAAACACCACTGTAAACACCACCACCATCACCACCACTGTAAACACCATCACCACCACTGTAAACATCATCACCACCACTGTAAACATCATCACCACCATCACCACCACTGTAAACATCATCATCACCACTGTAAACATCATCACCACCACCACCATCACCACCACTGTAAACATCATCACCACCACCACTGTAAACATCATCACCACCACTGTAAACATCATCACCACCACCACTGTAAACACCATCACCACCACTGTAAACATCATCACCACCACCACCATCACCACCACTGTAAACATCATCACCACCACCACTGTAAACATCATCACCACCACTGTAAACATCATCACCACCACCACCATCTCCACCACTGTAAACATCATCACCACCACCGCTGTAAACATTATCACCACCACCACCACTGTAAACACCATCACCACCACTGTAAACATCATCACCACCACTGTAAACATCATCACCATCACCACCACTGTAAACACCATCACCACCACCACTGTAAACACCATCACCACCACTGTAAACATCATCACCACCACTGTAAACACCATCACCACCACCGCTGTAAACATCATCACCACCACCACTGTAAACACCATCTCCACCACTGTAAACATCATCACCACCACCGCTGTAAACATCACCACCACCACTGTAAACACCATCACCACCACTGTAAACATCACCATCACCATCACCACCACTGTAAACATCATCATCACCACCACTGTAAACATCATCACCACCACTGTAAACATCATCACCATCACCACCACTGTAAACACCATCACCACCACCACTGTAAACACCATCACCACCACTGTAAACATCATCACCACCACTGTAAACATCATCACCACCACTGTAAACACCATCACCACCACTGTAAACACCATCACCACCACTGTTAACATCATCACCACCACTGTAAACACCATCACCACCACTGTAAACATCATCACCACCACCACCATCACCACCACTGTCAACACCATCACCATATATTTCTGGATGTCAGGCTGATTTCCTGTGTGTGTGAGTGAGTGTGTGTGTATGTGTGTACAGAGAGTAGAATAGATACTTTGTTCCAGACACAGGAACCTCCTCCTCCTCCTCCTCCTGCTGCTCTGGGAGCGCTCCTGACCTCAGGTTGTGGTTGTGCTGTAACAGAGAGCCAGACTGGAGCACATCTGATGAATCGAGCTGTCGGCCGCAGTGCCGAGCGGCTCCAGGCGGGGAGCTCGCCGCTGTCTGAGGTGGAAGCTCTCTGAAGCTCTCTGTGGGGCTGTTGTAGCTTCATTCAGTTGGTCAGTGTGACTGAACCGGACTGGACCTACGAAGTCTCAGCAGTAATCACACATACCGTAAATATCTTCTGTTACTTCAGCGTATATGCTCGACTCACTCCGCTCACCCGCTCGGCACTCGGCTCACTGCACTAACCTAGCTCACTCTGTTCATTAGTATTACTGTTTTTAGATAATCACATGAACATTCTCATTACAGTACTTTACAGTAAGACTAATAAAGAGTTAATGAGTGGTTTGAGATGAATGTATTAGTTAGATCATTAAGACCTTAAGATCATTAATAAGCAGTCATCACACACCAGTGAGCTGCCGTTACTGTGA
>CM038702.1:70608545-70618318 GCA_021613375.1 Megaleporinus macrocephalus
GTTAGTACAGAGACTGAGTTAGTTCTGGTTTGGGTTAGTACAGAGACAGAGTTAGTTCTGGTTTGGGTCAGTACAGAGACAGAGTTAGTTCTGGTTTGGGTCAGTACAGAGACAGAGTTAGTTCTGGTTTGGGTTAGTACAGAGACAGAGTTAGTTCTGGTTTGGGTTAGTACAGAGACAGAGTTAGTTCTGGTTTGAGTTAGTACAGAGACAGAGTTAGTTCTGGTTTGTGTTAGTACAGAGACAGAGTTAGTTCTGGTTTGGGTTAGTACAGAGACAGAGTTAGTTCTGGTTTGGGTCAGTACAGAGACTGAGTTAGTTCTGGTTTGGGTTAGTACAGAGACAGAGTTAGTTCTGGTTTGAGTTAGTACAGAGACAGAGTTAGTTCTAGTTTGGGTTAGTACAGAGGCAGAGTTAGTTCTGGTTTGGGTTAGTACAGAGACAGAGTTAGTTCTGGTCTGGGTTAGTATAGAGACTGAGTTAGTTCTGGTTTGGGTTAGTACAGAGACTGAGTTAGTTCTGGTTTAGGTTAGTACAGAGACAGAGTTAGTTCTGGTTTGGGTTAGTACAGAGACAGAGTTAGTTCTGGTTTGGGTTAATACAGAGACTGAGTTAGTTCTGGTTTGGGTTAGTACAGAGACAGAGTTAGTTCTGGTTTGAGTTAGTACAGAGACAGAGTTAGTTCTAGTTTGGGTTAGTACAGAGACTGAGTTAGTTCTGGTTTGGGTTAGTACAGAGACTGAGTTAGTTCTGGTTTAGGTTAGTACAGAGACAGAGTTAGTTCTGGTTTGGGTTAGTACAGAGACAGAGTTAGTTCTGGTTTGGGTTAATACAGAGACTGAGTTAGTTCTGGTTTGGGTTAGTATAGAGACATAGTTAGTTCTGGTTTGGGTCAGTACAGAGACAGAGTTAGTTCTGGTTTGGGTCAGTACAGACAGAGTTAGTTCTGGTTTGAGTTAGTACAGAGACTGAGTTAGTTCTGGTTTGGGTTAGTACAGAGACAGAGTTAGTTCTGGTTTGGGTCAGTACAGAGACAGAGTTAGTTCTGGTTTGGGTCAGTACAGAGACAGAGTTAGTTCTGGTTTGGGTTAGTACAGAGACAGAGTTAGTTCTGGTTTGGGTTAGTACAGAGACAGAGTTAGTTCTGGTTTGAGTTAGTACAGAGACAGAGTTAGTTCTGGTTTGTGTTAGTACAGAGACAGAGTTAGTTCTGGTTTGGGTTAGTACAGAGACAGAGTTAGTTCTGGTTTGGGTCAGTACAGAGACTGAGTTAGTTCTGGTTTGGGTTAGTACAGAGACAGAGTTAGTTCTGGTTTGAGTTAGTACAGAGACAGAGTTAGTTCTAGTTTGGGTTAGTACAGAGGCAGAGTTAGTTCTGGTTTGGGTTAGTACAGAGACAGAGTTAGTTCTGGTCTGGGTTAGTATAGAGACTGAGTTAGTTCTGGTTTGGGTTAGTACAGAGACTGAGTTAGTTCTGGTTTAGGTTAGTACAGAGACAGAGTTAGTTCTGGTTTGGGTTAGTACAGAGACAGAGTTAGTTCTGGTTTGGGTTAATACAGAGACTGAGTTAGTTCTGGTTTGGGTTAGTACAGAGACAGAGTTAGTTCTGGTTTGAGTTAGTACAGAGACAGAGTTAGTTCTAGTTTGGGTTAGTACAGAGACTGAGTTAGTTCTGGTTTGGGTTAGTACAGAGACAGAGTTAGTTCTAGTTTGGGTTAGTACAGAGACAGAGTTAGTTCTGGTTTGGGTTAGTACAGAGACAGAGTTAGTTCTGGTTTGGGTCAGTACAGAGACAGAGTTAGTTCTGGTTTGGGTTAGTACAGAGACAGAGTTAGTTCTGGTTTGAGTTAGTACAGAGACAGAGTTAGTTCTGGTTTGGGTTAGTACAGAGACAGAGTTAGTTCTGGTTTGGGTCAGTACAGAGACTGAGTTAGTTCTGGTTTGGGTCAGTACAGAGACAGAGTTAGTTCTGGTTTGAGTTAGTACAGAGACAGAGTTAGTTCTAGTTTGGGTTAGTACAGAGACAGAGTTAGTTCTGGTTTGGGTTAGTACAGAGACAGTTAGTTCTGGTCTGGGTTAGTATAGAGACTGAGTTAGTTCTGGTTTAGGTTAGTACAGAGGCTGAGTTAGTTCTGGTTTAGGTTAGTATAGAGACAGAGTTAGGTCTGGTCTGAGTTAGTGCAGAGAAAGAGTTAGTTCTGGTTTAGGTTAGTACAGAGACAGAGTTAGTTCTGGTTTAGGTTAGTATAGAGACAGAGTTAGTTCTGGTCTGGGTTAGTACAGAGACTGAGTTAGTTCTGGTTTAGGTTAGTATAGAGACTGAGTTAGTTCTGGTTTGGGTTAGTACAGAGACAGAGTTAGTTCTGGTTTGTGTTAGTATAGAGACAGAGTTAGTTCTGGTTTGGGTTAGTATAGAGACAGAGTTAGTTCTGGTCTGGGTTAGTATAGAGACTGAGTTAGTTCTGGTTTGGGTTAGTACAGAGACAGAGTTAGTTTTGGTTTGGGTTAATACAGAGACAGAGTTAGTTCTGGTTTAGGTTAGTATAGAGACTGAGTTAGTTCTGGTTTGGGTTAGTACAGAGGCTGAGTTAGTTCTGGTTTAGGTTAGTACAGAGGCTGAGTTAGTTCTGGTCTGGGTTAGTACAGAGACAGAGTTAGTTCTAGTTTGGGTTAGTACAGAGACTGAGTTAGTTCTGGTTTGGGTTAGTACAGAGACTGAGTTAGTTCTGGTTTAGGTTAGTACAGAGACAGAGTTAGTTCTGGTTTGGGTTAGTACAGAGACAGAGTTAGTTCTGGTTTGGGTTAATACAGAGACTGAGTTAGTTCTGGTTTGGGTTAGTATAGAGACATAGTTAGTTCTGGTTTGGGTCAGTACAGAGACAGAGTTAGTTCTGGTTTGGGTCAGTACAGACAGAGTTAGTTCTGGTTTGAGTTAGTACAGAGACTGAGTTAGTTCTGGTTTGGGTTAGTACAGAGACAGAGTTAGTTCTGGTTTGGGTCAGTACAGAGACAGAGTTAGTTCTGGTTTGGGTCAGTACAGAGACAGAGTTAGTTCTGGTTTGGGTTAGTACAGAGACAGAGTTAGTTCTGGTTTGGGTTAGTACAGAGACAGAGTTAGTTCTGGTTTGAGTTAGTACAGAGACAGAGTTAGTTCTGGTTTGTGTTAGTACAGAGACAGAGTTAGTTCTGGTTTGGGTTAGTACAGAGACAGAGTTAGTTCTGGTTTGGGTCAGTACAGAGACTGAGTTAGTTCTGGTTTGGGTTAGTACAGAGACAGAGTTAGTTCTGGTTTGAGTTAGTACAGAGACAGAGTTAGTTCTAGTTTGGGTTAGTACAGAGGCAGAGTTAGTTCTGGTTTGGGTTAGTACAGAGACAGAGTTAGTTCTGGTCTGGGTTAGTATAGAGACTGAGTTAGTTCTGGTTTGAGTTAGTACAGAGACTGAGTTAGTTCTGGTTTGGGTTAGTACAGAGTCAGAGTTAGTTCTGGTTTGGGTTAGTACAGAGACAGAGTTAGTTCTGGTTTGGGTTAATACAGAGACTGAGTTAGTTCTGGTTTGGGTTAGTACAGAGACAGAGTTAGTTCTGGTTTGAGTTAGTACAGAGACAGAGTTAGTTCTAGTTTGGGTTAGTACAGAGACTGAGTTAGTTCTGGTTTGGGTTAGTACAGAGACAGAGTTAGTTCTAGTTTGGGTTAGTACAGAGACAGAGTTAGTTCTGGTTTGGGTTAGTACAGAGACAGAGTTAGTTCTGGTTTGGGTCAGTACAGAGACAGAGTTAGTTCTGGTTTGGGTTAGTACAGAGACAGAGTTAGTTCTGGTTTGAGTTAGTACAGAGACAGAGTTAGTTCTGGTTTGGGTTAGTACAGAGACAGAGTTAGTTCTGGTTTGGGTCAGTACAGAGACTGAGTTAGTTCTGGTTTGGGTTAGTACAGAGACAGAGTTAGTTCTGGTTTGAGTTAGTACAGAGACAGAGTTAGTTCTAGTTTGGGTTAGTACAGAGACAGAGTTAGTTCTGGTTTGGGTTAGTACAGAGACAGTTAGTTCTGGTCTGGGTTAGTATAGAGACTGAGTTAGTTCTGGTTTAGGTTAGTACAGAGGCTGAGTTAGTTCTGGTTTAGGTTAGTATAGAGACAGAGTTAGGTCTGGTCTGAGTTAGTGCAGAGAAAGAGTTAGTTCTGGTTTAGGTTAGTACAGAGACAGAGTTAGTTCTGGTTTAGGTTAGTATAGAGACAGAGTTAGTTCTGGTCTGGGTTAGTACAGAGACTGAGTTAGTTCTGGTTTAGGTTAGTATAGAGACTGAGTTAGTTCTGGTTTGGGTTAGTACAGAGACAGAGTTAGTTCTGGTTTGTGTTAGTATAGAGACAGAGTTAGTTCTGGTTTGGGTTAGTATAGAGACAGAGTTAGTTCTGGTCTGGGTTAGTATAGAGACTGATTTAGTTCTGGTTTGGGTTAGTACAGAGACAGAGTTAGTTTTGGTTTGGGTTAATACAGAGACAGAGTTAGTTCTGGTTTAGGTTAGTATAGAGACTGAGTTAGTTCTGGTTTGGGTTAGTACAGAGGCTGAGTTAGTTCTGGTTTAGGTTAGTACAGAGGCTGAGTTAGTTCTGGTCTGGGTTAGTACAGAGACAGAGTTAGTTCTGGTTTGGGTTAATACAGAGACAGAGTTAGTTCTGGTTTAGGTTAGTATAGAGACTGAGTTAGTTCTGGTTTGGGTTAGTACAGAGACAGAGTTAGTTCTGGTTTAGGTTAGTACAGAGACAGAGTTAGTTCTGGTTTGGGTAGTACAGAGACTGAGTCAGTTCTGGTTTAGGGTAGTACAGAGACTGAGTTAGTTCTGGTCTGGGTTAGTACAGAGACAGAGTTAGTTCTGGTCTGGGTTAGTACAGAGACTGAGTTAGTTCTGGTCTGGGTTAGTACAGAGACAGAGTTAGTTCTGGTTTAGGTTAGTACAGAGACAGAGTTAGTTCTGGTTTGGGTAGTACAGAGACTGAGTTAGTTCTGGTTTAGGTTAGTACAGAGACTGAGTTAGTTCTGGTCTGGGTTAGTACAGAGACAGAGTTAGTTCTGGTTTGGGTTAGTACAGAGACAGAGTTAGTTCTCGTCTGGGTTAGTACAGAGACTGAGTTAGTTCTGGTCTGGGTTAGTACAGAGACTGAGTTTGTTCTGGTTTAGGTTAGTACAGAGACTGAGTTAGTTCTGGTCTGGGTTAGTACAGAGACTGAGTTAGTTCTGGTTTAGGTTAATACAGAGACAGAGTTAGTTCTGGTTTGGGTAGTACAGAGACCGAGTTAGTTCTGGTTTAGGTTAGCACAGAGACTGATTTAGTTCTGGTCTGGGTTAGTACAGAGACTGAGTTAGTTCTGGTCTGGGTTAGTACAGAGACTGAGTTAGTTCTGGTTTAGGTTAGTACAGAGACTGAGTTAGTTCTAGTCTGGGTTAGTACAGAGACTGAGTTAGTTCTGGTTTAGGTTAATACAGAGACAGAGTTAGTTCTGGTCTAGGTTAGTACAGAGACTGAGTTAGTTCTGGTTTAGGTTAGTACAGAGACAGAGTTAGTTCTGGTTTGGGTTAGTACAGAGACTGAGTTAGTTCTGGTTTAGGTTAATACAGAGACAGAGTTAGTTCTGGTTTAGGTTAGTACAGAGACTGAGTTAGTTCTGGTCTGGGTTAGTACAGAGACAGAGTTAGTTCTGGTTTAGGTTAGTACAGAGACTGAGTTAGTTCTGGTTTAGGTTAGTACAGAGACTGAGTTAGTTCTGGTCTGGGTTAGTACAGAGACTGAGTTAGTTCTGGTTTAGGTTAGTACAGAGACTGAGTTAGTTCTGGTCTGGGTTAGTACAGAGACTGAGTTAGTTCTGGTTTAGGTTAGTACAGAGACTGAGTTAGTTCTGGTTTGGGTTAGTACAGAGTCTGAGTTAGTTCTGCTCTGGGTTAGTACAGAGACTGAGTTAGTTCTGGTCTGGGTTAGTACAGAGACTGAGTTAGTTCTGGTTTAGGTTAGTATAGGGGATATGGAGTGTTTAGAGTGCAGCTGGTGACTCTGACAGATCTGATTATAAACAGAATGAACTAAAAGGAGAGAAGCTGCACACGTGCTACATCTGGATGATACAGTAATGCAGTCGAGGTGCAGCAGATGACATAGATGAAGAGGTTACAAGGTAACAAGGGGGTACTGGTGGTCCGTCCTCCAACAGTATTCGGCAGGACAGGTGGGCGGTTATTACCTCAGAAAGAAGGAGAAAGAAAAACAAGGTTAGTTCAGGTTTGGAGTAATACAGTGGATGAGAAGCATAGCTCAGTCTCCAAAAGCTAAACTGAACAAGTACGTTTTAAGTCTGGACTTAAATATTGAGACTGTGTCAGAGTCCCAAACATTAACTGGGAGATTATTCCTCAGTTTGGAGGCTTTGTAGGAAAAAGCTCTTCCCCCCATTGTAGTCTTCTGAATTTTAGGAACTATTAGAAAACCAGCATCCTGGGAGGAGGTAGACAGCGAGACAGAGGAGGACAGTGAAACTGAAATGGAAGTGGACATGGTGTAGGAGTTGTTTGGTGAAGCTGATCTGTTACCTGGGTTGTTTTTCTCTCTCTAAATCAGAGGAAGCCATGGAGACAGACGGGTTGGAGGTAGGGAAAGATGGAGGCGGACTATGAGACGGGGTAACCGAGGGAGACAGTAAAAGAGGAGGATATGGGGATGGAGGTTGGTTATTGTAAACAGGGTTGTGTGATGGTTTGGAAGACAGGATAATGTGAAGATGAATGGGGGACTTTGAGGTGAAGGAGGAGACTGAAGACAGTAAGACGCAGAAGGAATATCAAATGAAGAGAGATTGAAGAGGATGTGAAGGTGAAAAGGGAGATGGAGGTGGAAGGGAGACAGAGGGGGCAGGGATACAGAGGGGGGTGACAGAGACGAAGGTGGACAGTCAGACAGAGGTGGACAGTGAGATGGAGACAGGTGTACAGTGAGATGGAGATTAAGACAGGTGTACAGTGAGATAGAAATAGAGATGGACATTGAGACGGAAAGGGAGATGGAGGTGGACAATGGAAGGGGGGAGACAAAGGTGGATATTAAGATGGAGCGGGAGATGGACAGTGAGATGGAGATTGACAGTGAGACAGAGACAGGTGGAAGTGAGACAGAGATGGAGACTGATGTGAAAAGTAAGATGAAAATAGAAGTGGACATTGAGACAGAGGGTTAGATGTGGAATTGGACAGTAGGACAGAGTTTTTGTCTCTTCTTGTATCTCTCTTTCTGTATCTCTCTGTCTCCTCTGTCTCTTTGTATCTCTCTCTGTATGTCTCTGTCTCACTATCTCTGTTTGTCTTTTTCTGTCTCTTTGTCTCTCCCTCTCTGTGTCTCTCTGTGTCTTTCTGTCTGTCTCTCTCTGTCTCTCTGTATCTCTCTCTCCATCTCTCTGTGTCTCTCGGTCTGCCTATCTCTGTCTCTGTCTCTCTTTAGCTCTCTTTCTCTCTGTGTCTCTCTGTCTGTCTCTCTCTGTCTCTCTGTCTCTCTGTATCTCTCTCTCCATCTCTCTCCATCTCTCTGTCTCTCTCCATCTCTCTGTATCTCTCTGTCTGCCTATCTGTCTCTCCTAAGCTCTCTTTCTCTGTCTCTCTCTCTCTGTATGTCTCTGTCTTTCTGTCTCCCTGTATCTCTCTCTTTCTCCGTCTCTCTGTATCAGATTATTTATAGATTATTAACACGTGTATCATGTTTATTTCAGTAGTAGTTTAACGTTTTCTTTTATTTTCTCTTATTTTATTCTCTCTGCTCGACTGTGACGCTGCAGTAACATATTACTAGTACGTGGGTTAAGCTGCTGCTACGTCTACACTGCTGTGTGCTTCAACCAAACATGAAATAGCTGGAAATCTAGTTCAGACAGCTGATTGGTTTGGGGCGGCGCTATTCTCATTCTCAGTGGCTGTTCGTGTTGTCTCTCAAAATAGTAGGTTGGGGTGGATGGGGTTGGGGAGTTGTGTGTTGGAGTAGGTTGGGGGTGGATGGGGTTGGGGAGTTGTGTGTTGGAGTAGGTTGGGGTGGATGGGGTTGGGGAGTTGTGTGTTGGAGTAGGTTGGGGGTGGATGGGGTTGGGGAGTTGTGTGTTGGAGTAGGTTGGGGTGGATGGGGTTGGGGAGTTGTGTGTTGGAGTAGGTTGGGGTTGGGTAGTTGTGTGTTGGAGTAGGTTGGGGTGGATGGGGTTGGGGAGTTGTGTGTTGGAGTAGGTTGGGAGTGGATGGGGTTGGGGAGTTGTGTGTTGGAGTAGGTGGGGGGTGGATGGGGTTGGGGAGTTGTGTGTTGGAGTAGGTGGGGGGTGGATGGGGTTGGGGAGTTGTGTGTTGGAGTAGGTTGGGGGTGGATGGGGTTGGGGAGTAGTGTGTTGGAGTAGATGGGGGGGGTTGGGGAGTTGTGTGTTGGAGTAGGTTGGGAGTGGATGGGGTTGGGGAGTTGTGTGTTGGAGTAGGTTGGGGTGGATGGGGTTGGGGAGTTGTGTGTTGGAGTAGGTTGGGGTGGATGGGGTTGGGGAGTAGTGTGTTGGAGTAGGTTGGGGTGGATGGGATTGGGGAGTAGTGTGTTGGAGTAGGTTGGGGTGGATGGGGTTGAGGAGTTGTGTGTTGTAGTAGGTTGGGGTGGATGGGGTTGCGGAGTAGTGTGTTGGAGTAGGTTGGGGTGGATGGGGTTGGGGAGTTGTGTGTTGGAGTAGGTTGGGGTGGATGGGGTTGGGGAGTTGTGTGTTGGAGTAGGTTGGGGGTGGATGGGGTTGGGGAGTTGTGTGTTGGAGTAGGTTGGGGTGGATGGGGTTGGGGAGTTGTGTGTTGGAGTAGGTTGGGGGTGGATGGGGTTGGGGAGTTGTGTGTTGGAGTAGGTTGGGGTGGATGGGTTGGGGAGTTGTGTGTTGGAGTAGGTTGGGGTGGATGGGGTTGGGGAGTTGTGTGTTGGAGTAGGTTGGGGTGGATGGGGTTGGGGAGTAGTGTGTTGGAGTAGGTTGGGGTGGATGGGGTTGGGGAGTTGTGTGTTGGAGTAGGTTGGGGGTGGATGGGGTTGGGAGTTGTGTGTTGGAGTAGGTGGGGGTGGATGGGGTTGGCGAGTTGTGTGTTGGAGTAGGTTGGGGGTGGATGGGGTTGAGGAGTTGTGTGTTGGAGTAGGTTGGGGTGGATGGGGTTGGGGAGTTGTGTGTTGGAGTAGGTTGGGGGTGGATGGGGTTGGGGAGTTGTGTGTTGGAGTAGGTTGGGGGTGGATGGGGTTGGGGAGTTGTGTGTTGGAGTAGGTTGGGGTGGATGGGGTTGGGGAGTTGTGTGTTGGAGTAGGTTGGGGGTGGATGGGGTTGGGGAGTTGTGTGTTGGAGTAGGTTGGGGTGGATGGGGTTGGGGAGTTGTGTGTTGGAGTAGGTTGGGGTGGATGGGGTTGGGGAGTTGTGTGTTGGAGTAGGTTGGGGTGGATGGGGTTGGGGAGTTGTGTGTTGGAGTAGGTTGGGGTGGATGGGGTTGGGGAGTTGTGTGTTGGAGTAGGTTGGGGTGGATGGGGTTGGGGAGTTGTGTGTTGGAGTAGGTTGGGGTGGATGGGGTTGGGGAGTTGTGTGTTGGAGTAGGTTGGGGTGGATGGGGTTGGGGAGTTGTGTGTTGGAGTAGGTTGGGGTGGATGGGGTTGGGGAGTTGTGTGTTGGAGTAGGTTGGGGTGGATGGGGTTGGGGAGTTGTGTGTTGGAGTAGGTTGGGGTGGATGGGGTTGGGGAGTTGTGTGTTGGAGTAGGTTGGGGGT
>CM038702.1:70619318-70651818 GCA_021613375.1 Megaleporinus macrocephalus
ATGTAGAGTACCCTAGACTACTGTAGAGTACTTTATGTTGTAGAGTATCATTGACGGCTGTAGGGATGTTTACTGTGGATTACCATGACTACAGTAGAGTAATGTAGAGTACCCTAGACTACTGTAGAGTACTTTATGTTGTAGAGTATCATTGACGGCTGTAGGGATGTTTACTGTGGATTACTCTGGACTAAAGTAGAGTAATGTAGAGTACCCTAGACTACTGTAGAGTACTTTATGTTGTAGAGTATCATTGACGGGTGTAGGGATGTTTACTGTGGATTACTCTGGACTACAGTAGAGTAATGTAGAGTACCCTAGACTACTGTGGAGTACTTTATGTTGTAGAGTATCATTGGCGGCTGTAGGGATGTTTACTGTGGATTACTCTGGACTGCTGTAGAGTAATGTAGAGTACCCTAGACTACTGTAGAGTACTTTATGTTGTAGAGTATCGTTGACGGCTGTAGGGATGTTTACTGTGGATTACTCTGGGCTGCTGTAGAGTAATGTAGAGTACCCTAGACTACTGTAGAGTACTTTATGTTGTAGAGTATCGTTGACGGCTGTAGGGATGTTTACTGTGGATTACTCTGGACTGCTGTAGAGTAATGTAGAGTACCCTAGACTACTGTAGAGTACTTTATGTTGTAGAGTATCATTGACGGCTGTAGGGTTGTTTACTGTGGATTACTCTGGGCTGCTGTAGAGTAATGTAGAGTACCCTAGACTACTGTAGAGTACTTTATGCTGCAGAGTACCATTGACGGCTGTAGGGATGTTTACTGTGGATTACTCTGGGCTGCTGTAGAGTAATGTAGAGTACTCTAGACTACTGTAGAGTACTTTATGTTGTAGAGTATCGTTGACGGCTGTAGGGTTGTTTACTGTGGATTACTCTAGACTAAAGTAGAGTAATGTAGAGTACCCTAGACTACTGTAGAGTACTTTATGCTGCAGAGTATAGTTGATGGCTGTAGAGTTGTTTACTGTGGATTACTCTGGACTACAGTAGAGTAATGTAGAGTAGCCTAGACTACTGTAGAGTACTTTATGCTGCAGAGTATCATTGACGGCTGTAGGGATGTTTACTGTGGATTATCCTGACTACAGTAGAGTAATGTAGAGTACCCTAGAGTACTGTAGAGTACTTTATGTTGTAGAGTATTGTTGATGGCTGTAGGGATGTTTACTGTGGATTACCTTGACTACAGTAGAGTAATGTAGAGTACCCTAGACTACTGTAGAGTACTTTATGTTGTAGAGTATCATTGACGGCTGTAGGGATGTTTACTGTGGATTACTCTGGACTACAGTAGAGTAATGTAGAGTACTCTAGACTACTGTAGAGTACTTTATGTTGTAGAGTATCGTTGACGGCTGTAGGGATGTTTACTGTGGATTACTCTGGGCTGCTGTAGAGTAATGTAGAGTACCCTAGACTACTGTAGAGTACTTTATGTTGTAGAGTATTGTTGACGGCTGTAGGGATGTTTACTGTGGATTACTCTGGGCTGCTGTAGAGTAATGTAGAGTACCCTAGACTACTGTAGAGTACTTTATGTTGTAGAGTATCGTTGACGGCTGTAGGGTTGTGTACTGTGGATTACTCTGGGCTGCTGTAGAGTAATGTAGAGTACCCTAGACTACTGTAGAGTACTTTATGTTGTAGAGTATCATTGACGGCTGTAGGGATGTTTACTGTGGATTACTCTGGGCTGCTGTAGAGTACTGGAGAGTACCCTAGACTACTGTAGAGTACTTTATGTTGTAGAGTATCATTGAGGGCTGTAGGGATGTTTACTATGGATTACTCTGGACTGCTGTAGAGTAATGTAGAGTACCCTAGACTACTGTAGAGTACTTTATGTTGTAGAGTATCATTGACGGCTGTAGGGTTGTTTACTGTGGATTACTCTGGGCTGCTGTAGAGTAATGTAGAGTACCCTAGACTACTGTAGAGTACTTTATGCTGCAAAGTACCATTGACGGCTGTAGGGATGTTTACTGTGGATTACCATGACTACAGTAGAGTAATGTAGAGTACCCTAGACTACTGTAGAGTACTTTATGTTGTAGAGTATCATTGACGGCTGTAGGGATGTTTACTGTGGATTACTCTGGACTACAGTAGAGTAATGTAGAGTACGCTAGACTACTGTAGAGTACTTTATGTTGTAGAGTATCATTGACGGCTGTAGGGATGTTTACTGTGGATTACTCTGGGCTGCTGTAGAGTAATGTAGAGTACCCTAGACTACTGTAGAGTACTTTATGTTGTAGAGTATCATTGACGGCTGTAGGGTTGTTTACTGTGGATTACTCTGGGCTGCTGTAGAGTAATGTAGAGTACCCTAGACCACTGTAGAGTACTTTATGTTGTAGAGTATCATTGACGGCTGTAGGGATGTTTACTGTGGATTACCATGACTACAGTAGAGTAATGTAGAGTACCCTAGACTACTGTAGAGTACTTTATGTTGTAGAGTATTGTTGACGGCTGTAGGGATGTTTACTGTGGATTACTCTGGACTGCTGTAGAGTAATGTAGAGTACCCTAGACTACTGTAGAGTACTTTATGTTGTAGAGTATCATTGACGGCTGTAGGGTTGTTTACTGTGGATTACTCTGGGCTGCTGTAGAGTAATGTAGAGTACCCTAGACTACTGTAGAGTACTTTATGCTGCAGAGTACCATTGACGGCTGTAGGGATGTTTACTGTGGATTACTCTGGACTGCTGTAGAGTAATGTAGAGTACCCTAGACTACTGTAGAGTACTTTATGCTGCAGAGTACCACTGACATCTGTAGGGTACTCTAGTTTAATATGGATTACCCTGACTACAGTAGAGTAATGTAGAGTACCCTAGACCACTGTAGAGTACTTTATGCTGCAGAGTACCATTGACGGCTATTGGGATGTTTACTGTGGATTACTCTGGGCTGCTGTAGAGTAATGTAGAGTACTCTAGACTACTGTAGAGTACTTTATGTTGTAGAGTATCATTGACGGCTGTAGGGATGTTTACTGTGGATTACTCTGGACTACAGTAGAGTAATGTAGAGTACCCTAGACTACTGTAGAGTACTTTATGTTGTAGAGTATCATTGACGGCTGTAGGGATGTTTACTGTGGATTACTCTGGACTACAGTAGAGTAATGTAGAGTACCCTAGACTACTGTAGAGTACTTTATGTTGTAGAGTATCGTTGACGGCTGTAGGGTTGTTTACTGTGGATTACTCTGGGCTGCTGTAGAGTAATGTAGAGTACCCTAGACTACTGTGGAGTACTTTATGTTGTAGAGTATCGTTGACGGCTGTAGGGTTGTTTACTGTGGATTACTCTAGACTAAAGTAGAGTAATGTAGAGTACCCTAGACTACTGTAGAGTACTTTATGCTGCAGAGTATAGTTGATGGCTGTAGGGTTGTTTACTGTGGATTACTCTGGACTACAGTAGAGTAATGTAGAGTAGCCTAGACTACTGTAGAGTACTTTATGCTGCAGAGTATCATTGACGGCTGTAGGGATGTTTACTGTGGATTATCCTGACTACAGTAGAGTAATGTAGAGTACCCTAGAGTACTGTAGAGTACTTTATGTTGTAGAGTATTGTTGATGGCTGTAGGGATGTTTACTGTGGATTACCTTGACTACAGTAGAGTAATGTAGAGTACCCTAGACTACTGTAGAGTACTTTATGCTGCAGAGTACCACTGACATCTGTAGGGTACTCTAGTTTAATATGGATTACCCTGACTACAGTAGAGTAATGTAGAGTACCCTAGACTACTGTAGAGTACTTTATGCTGCAGAGTACCATTGACGGCTGTAGGGATGTTTACTGTGGATTACTCTGGACTGCTGTAGAGTAATGTAGAGTACCCTAGACTACTGTGGAGTACTTTATGTTGTAGAGTATCATTGACGGCTGTAGGGATGTTTACTGTGGATTACTCTGGACTACAGTAGAGTAATGTAGAGTACTCTAGACTACTGTAGAGTACTTTATGTTGTAGAGTATCGTTGACGGCTGTAGGGATGTTTACTGTGGATTACTCTGGGCTGCTGTAGAGTAATGTAGAGTACCCTAGACTACTGTAGAGTACTTTATGTTGTAGAGTATTGTTTACGGCTGTAGGGATGTTTACTGTGGATTACTCTGGGCTGCTGTAGAGTAATGTAGAGTACCCTAGACTACTGTAGAGTACTTTATGTTGTAGAGTATCGTTGACGGCTGTAGGGATGTTTACTGTGGATTACTCTGGACTGCTGTAGAGTAATGTAGAGTACCCTAGACTACTGTAGAGTACTTTATGTTGTAGAGTATCGTTGACAGGTGTAGGGATGTTTACTGTGGATTACTCTGGACTACAGTAGAGTAATGTAGAGTACCCTAGACTACTGTAGAGTACTTTATGTTGTAGAGTATCGTTGACGGCTGTAGGGTTGTTTACTGTGGATTACTCTGGGCTGCTGTAGAGTAATGTAGAGTACCCTAGACTACTGTAGAGTACTTTATGTTGTAGAGTATCGTTGACAGCTGTGGGGATGTTTACTGTGGATTACTCTGGACTACAGTAGAGTAATGTAGAGTACCCTAGACTACTGTAGAGTACTTTATGTTGTAGAGTTTCGTTGACGGCTGTAGGGTTGTTTACTGTGGATTACTCTGGGCTGCTGTAGAGTAATGTAGAGTACCCTAGACTACTGTAGAGTACTTTATGTTGTAGAGTATCATTGATGGCTGTAGGGATGTTTACTGTGGATTACTCTGGGCTGCTGTAGAGTAATGTAGAGTACCCTAGACTACTGTAGAGTACTTTATGTTGTAGAGTATCATTGAGGGCTGTAGGGTTGTTTACTGTGGATTACTCTGGGCTGCTGTAGAGTAATGTAGAGTACCCTAGACTACTGTAGAGTACTTTATGCTGCAGAGTACCATTGACGGCTGTAGGGATGTTTACTGTGGATTACCATGACTACAGTAGAGTAATGTAGAGTACCCTAGACTACTGTAGAGTACTTTATGTTGTAGAGTATCATTGACGGCTGTAGGGATGTTTACTGTGGATTACTCTGGACTACAGTAGAGTAATGTAGAGTACCCTAGACTACTGTAGAGTACTTTATGTTGTAGAGTATCATTGAGGGCTGTAGGGTTGTTTACTGTGGATTACTCTGGGCTGCTGTAGAGTAATGTAGAGTACCCTAGACTACTGTAGAGTACTTTATGCTGCAGAGTACCATTGACGGCTGTAGGGATGTTTACTGTGGATTACTACAGTAGAGTAATGTAGAGTACCCTAGACTACTGTAGAGTACTTTATGTTGTAGAGTATCATTGACGGCTGTAGGGATGTTTACTGTGGATTACTCTGGAATACAGTAGAGTAATGTAGAGTACCCTAGACTACTGTAGAGTACTTTATGTTGTAGAGTATCATTGAGGGCTGTAGGGTTGTTTACTGTGGATTACTCTGGGCTGCTGTAGAGTAATGTAGAGTACCCTAGACCACTGTAGAGTACTTTATGTTGTAGAGTATCATTGACGGCTGTAGGGATGTTTACTGTGGATTACCATGACTACAGTAGAGTAATGTAGAGTACCCTAGACTACTGTAGAGTACTTTATGTTGTAGAGTATTGTTGACGGCTGTAGGGATGTTTACTGTGGATTACTCTGGACTGCTGTAGAGTAATGTAGAGTACCCTAGACTACTGTAGAGTACTTTATGTTGTAGAGTATCATTGACGGCTGTAGGGTTGTTTACTGTGGATTACTCTGGGCTGCTGTAGAGTAATGTAGAGTACTCTAGACTACTGTAGAGTACTTTATGTTGTAGAGTATCATTGGCGGCTGTAGGGATGTTTACTGTGGATTACTCTGGGCTGCTGTAGAGTAATGTAGAGTACCCTAGACCACTGTAGAGTACTTTATGTTGTAGAGTATCATTGACGGCTGTAGGGATGTTTACTGTGGATTACCATGACTACAGTAGAGTAATGTAGAGTACCCTAGACTACTGTAGAGTACTTTATGTTGTAGAGTATTGTTGACGGCTGTAGGGATGTTTACTGTGGATTACTCTGGACTGCTGTAGAGTAATGTAGAGTACCCTAGACTACTGTAGAGTACTTTATGCTGCAGAGTACCATTGACGGCTGTAGGGATGTTTACTGTGGATTACTCTGGGCTGCTGTAGAGTAATGTAGAGTACTCTAGACTACTGTAGAGTACTTTATGTTGTAGAGTATCATTGGCGGCTGTAGGGATGTTTACTGTGGATTACTCTGGGCTGCTGTAGAGTAATGTAGAGTACCCTAGACTACTGTAGAGTACTTTATGTTGTAGAGTATCATTGACGGCTGTAGGGTTGTTTACTGTGGATTACTCTGGGCTGCTGTAGAGTAATGTAGAGTACTCTAGACTACTGTAGAGTACTTTATGTTGTAGAGTATCATTGACGGCTGTAGGGATGTTTACTGTGGATTACTCTGGGCTGCTGTAGAGTAATGTAGAGTACCCTAGACTACTGTAGAGTACTTTATGTTGTAGAGTATCATTGGCGGCTGTAGGGATGTTTACTGTGGATTACTCTGGGCTGCTGTAGAGTAATGTAGAGTACCCTAGACTACTGTAGAGTACTTTATGTTGTAGAGTATCATTGACGGCTGTAGGGTTGTTTACTGTGGATTACTCTGGGCTGCTGTAGAGTAATGTAGAGTACCCTAGACTACTGTAGAGTACTTTATGCTGCAGAGTACCATTGACGGCTGTAGGGATGTTTACTGTGGATTACTCTGGACTGCTGTAGAGTAATGTAGAGTACCCTAGACTACTGTAGAGTACTTTATGCTGCAGAGTACCACTGACATCTGTAGGGTACTCTAGTTTAATATGGATTACCCTGACTACAGTAGAGTAATGTAGAGTACCCTAGACCACTGTAGAGTACTTTATGCTGCAGAGTACCATTGACGGCTATTGGGATGTTTACTGTGGATTACTCTGGGCTGCTGTAGAGTAATGTAGAGTACTCTAGACTACTGTAGAGTACTTTATGTTGTAGAGTATCATTGACGGCTGTAGGGATGTTTACTGTGGATTACTCTGGACTACAGTAGAGTAATGTAGAGTACCCTAGACTACTGTAGAGTACTTTATGTTGTAGAGTATCATTGACGGCTGTAGGGATGTTTACTGTGGATTACTCTGGACTACAGTAGAGTAATGTAGAGTACCCTAGACTACTGTAGAGTACTTTATGTTGTAGAGTATCGTTGACGGCTGTAGGGTTGTTTACTGTGGATTACTCTGGGCTGCTGTAGAGTAATGTAGAGTACCCTAGACTACTGTGGAGTACTTTATGTTGTAGAGTATCGTTGACAGCTGTAGGGATGTTTACTGTGGATTACTCTAGACTAAAGTAGAGTAATGTAGAGTACCCTAGACTACTGTAGAGTACTTTATGCTGCAGAGTATAGTTGATGGCTTTAGGGTTGTTTACTGTGGATTACTCTGGACTACAGTAGAGTAATGTAGAGTAGCCTAGACTACTGTAGAGTACTTTATGCTGCAGAGTATCATTGACGTCTGTAGGGATGTTTACTGTGGATTATCCTGACTACAGTAGAGTAATGTAGAGTACCCTAGAGTACTGTAGAGTACTTTATGTTGTAGAGTATTGTTGATGGCTGTAGGGATGTTTACTGTGGATTACCTTGACTACAGTAGAGTAATGTAGAGTACCCTAGACTACTGTAGAGTACTTTATGCTGCAGAGTACCACTGACATCTGTAGGGTACTCTAGTTTAATATGGATTACCCTGACTACAGTAGAGTAATGTAGAGTACCCTAGACTACTGTAGAGTACTTTATGCTGCAGAGTACCATTGACGGCTGTAGGGATGTTTACTGTGGATTACTCTGGACTGCTGTAGAGTAATGTAGAGTACCCTAGACTACTGTGGAGTACTTTATGTCGTAGAGTATCATTGACGGCTGTAGGGATGTTTACTGTGGATTACTCTGGACTACAGTAGAGTAATGTAGAGTACTCTAGACTACTGTAGAGTACTTTATGTTGTAGAGTATCGTTGACGGCTGTAGGGATGTTTACTGTGGATTACTCTGGGCTGCTGTAGAGTAATGTAGAGTACCCTAGACTACTGTAGAGTACTTTATGTTGTAGAGTATTGTTTACGGCTGTAGGGATGTTTACTGTGGATTACTCTGGGCTGCTGTAGAGTAATGTAGAGTACCCTAGACTACTGTAGAGTACTTTATGTTGTAGAGTATCGTTGACGGCTGTAGGGATGTTTACTGTGGATTACTCTGGGCTGCTGTAGAGTAATGTAGAGTACCCTAGACTACTGTAGAGTACTTTATGTTGTAGAGTATCGTTGACAGCTGTAGGGATGTTTACTGTGGATTACTCTGGACTACAGTAGAGTAATGTAGAGTACCCTAGACTACTGTAGAGTACTTTATGTTGTAGAGTATCGTTGACGGCTGTAGGGTTGTTTACTGTGGATTACTCTGGGCTGCTGTAGAGTAATGTAGAGTACCCTAGACTACTGTAGAGTACTTTATGTTGTAGAGTATCGTTGACAGCTGTGGGGATGTTTACTGTGGATTACTCTGGACTACAGTAGAGTAATGTAGAGTACCCTAGACTACTGTAGAGTACTTTATGTTGTAGAGTTTCGTTGACGGCTGTAGGGTTGTTTACTGTGGATTACTCTGGGCTGCTGTAGAGTAATGTAGAGTACCCTAGACTACTGTAGAGTACTTTATGTTGTAGAGTATCATTGATGGCTGTAGGGATGTTTACTGTGGATTACTCTGGGCTGCTGTAGAGTAATGTAGAGTACCCTAGACTACTGTAGAGTACTTTATGTTGTAGAGTATCATTGAGGGCTGTAGGGTTGTTTACTGTGGATTACTCTGGGCTGCTGTAGAGTAATGTAGAGTACCCTAGACTACTGTAGAGTACTTTATGCTGCAGAGTACCATTGACGGCTGTAGGGATGTTTACTGTGGATTACCATGACTACAGTAGAGTAATGTAGAGTACCCTAGACTACTGTAGAGTACTTTATGTTGTAGAGTATCATTGACGGCTGTAGGGATGTTTACTGTGGATTACTCTGGACTACAGTAGAGTAATGTAGAGTACCCTAGACTACTGTAGAGTACTTTATGTTGTAGAGTATCATTGAGGGCTGTAGGGTTGTTTACTGTGGATTACTCTGGGCTGCTGTAGAGTAATGTAGAGTACCCTAGACTACTGTAGAGTACTTTATGCTGCAGAGTACCATTGACGGCTGTAGGGATGTTTACTGTGGATTACTACAGTAGAGTAATGTAGAGTACCCTAGACTACTGTAGAGTACTTTATGTTGTAGAGTATCATTGACGGCTGTAGGGATGTTTACTGTGGATTACTCTGGACTACAGTAGAGTAATGTAGAGTACCCTAGACTACTGTAGAGTACTTTATGTTGTAGAGTATCATTGAGGGCTGTAGGGTTGTTTACTGTGGATTACTCTGGGCTGCTGTAGAGTAATGTAGAGTACCCTAGACTACTGTAGAGTACTTTATGTTGTAGAGTATCATTGACGGCTGTAGGGATGTTTACTGTGGATTACTCTGGGCTGCTGTAGAGTAATGTAGAGTACCCTAGACTACTGTAGAGTACTTTATGTTGTAGAGTATCATTGACGGCTGTAGGGATGTTTACTGTGGATTACTCTGGGCTGCTGTAGAGTACTGGAGAGTACCCTAGACTACTGTAGAGTACTTTATGTTGTAGAGTATCGTTGACGGCTGTAGGTATGTTTACTGTGGATTACTCTGGACTACAGTAGAGTACTGGAAAGTACCCTAGACTACTGTAGAGTACTTTATGTTGTAGAGTATCATTGACGGCTGTAGGGATGTTTACTGTGGATTACTCTGGGCTGCTGTAGAGTAATGTAGAGTACCCTAGACTACTGTAGAGTACTTTATGCTGCAGAGTACAATTGACGGCTGTAGGGATGTTTACTGTGGATTACTCTGGACTACAGTAGAGTACTGGAGAGTACTCTAGACTACTGTAGAGTACTTTATGTTGTAGAGTATCGTTGACAGCTGTAGGGATGTTTACTGTGGATTATTCTGGACTGCTGTAGAGTAATGTAGAGTACTCTAGACTACTGTAGAGTACTTTATGTTGTAGAGTATCGTTGACGGCTGTAGGGTTGTTTACTGTGGATTACTCTGGACTGCTGTAGAGTAATGTAGAGTACCCTAGACTACTGTAGAGTACTTTATGTTGTAGAGTATCATTGACGGCTGTAGGGATGTTTACTGTGGATTACTCTGGGCTGCTGTAGAGTACTGGAGAGTACCCTAGACTACTGTAGAGTACTTTATGTTGTAGAGTATCATTGAGGGCTGTAGGGTTGTTTACTGTGGATTACTCTGGGCTGCTGTAGAGTAATGTAGAGTACCCTAGACTACTGTAGAGTACTTTATGTTGTAGAGTATCATTGACGGCTGTAGGGATGTTTACTGTGGATTACCATGACTACAGTAGAGTAATGTAGAGTACCCTAGACTACTGTAGAGTACTTTATGTTGTAGAGTATCATTGACGGCTGTAGGGATGTTTACTGTGGATTACTCTGGACTACAGTAGAGTAATGTAGAGTACCCTAGACTACTGTAGAGTACTTTATGTTGTAGAGTATCATTGACGGCTGTAGGGTTGTTTACTGTGGATTACTCTGGGCTGCTGTAGAGTAATGTAGAGTACCCTAGACTACTGTAGAGTATTTTATGTTGTAGAGTATCGTTGACGGCTGTAGGGATGTTTACTGTGGATTACTCTGGGCTGCTGTAGAGTACTGGAGAGTACCCTAGACTACTGTAGAGTACTTTATGTTGTAGAGTATCGTTGACGGCTGTAGGTATGTTTACTGTGGATTACTCTGGACTACAGTAGAGTACTGGAGAGTACTCTAGACTACTGTAGAGTACTTTATGTTGTAGAGTATCATTGACGGCTGTAGGGATGTTTACTGTGGATTACTCTGGGCTGCTGTAGAGTACTGGAGAGAGTTTCTTGTCGCTGTACCAATGACTGTATTGACCCGTCGCTGGTGGAGTTGGTCTTCAGCTCAAGTAGAAGTTTGTTTCCAGTGAACTGAGCAGAGCTGGTCGGCTCTGTGCTCACTGTGTGTGTTGCGTAGGGTCCTACAAATTACGCCAGGGCCCCATCCCCTTGTGTTTAATTCACTTTAATTAAAATCTCTGTCTCTCTCTCCTCTCTCTCTCTCTTTCAGGGTCGTGTATGTAGTTTTTCTCTCCTGCCCTCCTCCTCTTCCTCTTCCTCTCCTGGAGTTCAGAGACATCATCCTGCAGCTCCTAGTAACATCATCACCATCACTCACACGCACCACAAATCACCTGCAGCCGCACGACGGAGCCGGACCCCCTACCCCCACACACTGCTGGAGGTCAAGGAGGTCAGTGTGTACACACACACACACACACACACACACACACACACACACACTGGGGTTGTTTTAAAGGTGCATTATTTAATTGTTTGTTTATTTTTATTTCCTGAAACACTATAAGTGTAATTTTAGTTATTATTGAGTTCTATGATGAACTATGATTGTAGGTACTACAGTAAACTGAGCTCGGCTCCAGCCTTTCTCTGAAAATGCCCGACCACAGATCAGTTCAGGGTTTAATCTCTGACTCACACAGTTAAAACTAGAACTGCAGGTTGTGTTTGGGTCAGTTTTGTGTGTTTTATTTTATTTCTGTGTTTCTGAAATGTGTTTATTGTTTACAGTTAGCAAGCTTATTTTCTAAGTAGCTGATTTCTGTAGAAGTTCAGTTCAGTTCAGGTAACAGAACTTTGATGTGTGTCTGCAGGTTGTTCAAAGTTACAATTCCCAAATCATATGAGTAAAAAGGTCAAAGATGCCAACCCCTACTGGTGGACTAGTATAGACCATAGAGTATTATAGGTTGGTCTAGGCTACTGTGGATTACTCTAGACTAAAGTTGAGTTATGTAGAGTACCATAGACTACTGTGGAGTACTCAAGTTTACTGTGGATTAGGTTGGACTATAGTAGAGTACTGTAGAGTACCATTGACTATTGTAGGGTTCTCTAGGTTATGGCAGCAAAAATCAAGTATTTGTTTTTCTAAGAGTATTACAGAGTAATCTACATTGCTGTATAGTACCATAGACTACTGTAGACTACTATAGAGTACTGTAGACTACTGTAGAGTCCTGCAGAGCATTGTAAAATGCTACAGAGTACCCTAGATTACTGTATGATACTATAGAGTACTGTAGACTGCTGTAAGGTCTTCGAAAGTTTTGTAGAGTAGTGTAGGATACTGTCGACTACTGTAGGGTACTGTAAAGTATTGTAGTGTAGACTGCTGTTTGGTATTATAGGGTACCTTAGACTACTGTATGGTACTGTAAAGTACTCTAGACTGTTGGTTGGGATTCTAGAATATTGTAGAGTGCTGTAGATGACTACAGGGTGCTGTAGAATATTGTAGTGTAGACTGCTGTTTGGTACTATAGAGTATTGTACATTACTGTAGAGTACTATAAGGTACTGTATATTACTGTAGGGTACTGTAGATTTCTGTAAGTTACTGTGAAGTATCATGGATACTTTAGACAACTATAGGGTACTATAGATTACTGCAGGCTACAGTAGATTTCTGTAGAGTACTATAGGATACTGTACACTAATGTAGATAACTACACTACAAACTTCTACATTACCCTTTAGTCATCTACAGTAGTCTACAGTATCTTACAGGAGTACCATAGGCTACTGTAGACTACTGTATGGTAGTATAGAGTACTGTAGACAGCTGTATGGGATTTTAGAGTATTGTAGAGTACTGTAGGACACTGTAGACTACTGTAGATGACTACAGGGTACTGTAGAATATTGTAGTATATACTGTAGTACTATAGGGTACTGTAGATTACTGCGAAGTACTGTAATTACTGTGGATTACTATAGGGTACTGTAAATTACTGTAAGGTTATGTAGAGTACTGTTGGTTACTGAATAGTACTGTAGACCACTGCAGTATTAAAGTCAAACAAAGGAAACTTTTGAACACCAGGTATTTAGAGTTTTCAAATTTAGAGTTTTAATCTCAGTGGTCTCGGAGGAGCCTGGCTTGTGTATGTTAGGGTGTTTGATGTTTTGGTTTAACAGTTCATTCATGCCTCAAAATCTAGATACAGTGTTTAGTATAGATCATATATGGTTTCGAATAAAATATAAATAGAAAGAAATCACCTCGCTGCTGTGGGTGTCATACCAGATTACCTGGCCTGTTTCAGCCCAGCGCCCCGGGGCCAGGATCCGAGACATTAGCTAAATTATATTTTAACTATTTTCTGTTTAGTGGGTCACATGACAGAGTTTCTGCGAGAACAAGTCTGTATGGACCTTCATGAGTTGCCTTTTTTTGGGAGGTGATGTTGCTCAGGGTGGTTTTTGTCAGTGTGACAAGCTATGAATCATCACAGTTTGAAGGGCACTGTTAAGGTTTGATACCTGACACTTTTCTTCTATGTAATAATAATAATCTAATAATCTAATGTATATCTTGGGACTCAGATTACATGGATTAGCACCTTGGAGGGATTTGTAAAGGGTTACATGTATAGTAAAATGAGTTAATATTTAAATCAGCAATTCCAATATCGCTGTGCATCTCCCATCACTGTGATGGCTGCTGTACGTCAGTCACCCAGAACGACAGTATATCATAAACATTTTACAACCGTGGAGACTGAAACTCCCAAACTAGAGAATCTTTCAGTAGGCTCTTTTCCTCTGTGCTATTTTTGCTTCCTGCCCTGTCACAGCGTATTCAACATCAGAGTGCCTAAACATGTTCAGCTCCTCTGGGTTTTTTTCTTTGAAAGTGTCTTCTACTATACGATGTTCCTTCCTACAAATTCCTCCCGCTTTGGTTTTAACTGGATTTAGACTCTTTCATTTAAAGACCTGATTCATTAAATGGGACATGGTATTTCCAGAGAATAAAGCAAGGAAAATCCAGTAGAGATAGGACTCGGCTCTTAAGAGTCATTATGGTGACATGACATATAGGGTCTGCATACTTCCCACCCACCATCTCAATTACTTAACATTCAGTCGCAACAGAAACTGCAGTCCCCCATATTGAACCAGCCACGGCAGCAATTGAAACAGGGTCAGAACTAGATGTTGAAGCAATAGCAGAAGGAAAAAGCTAGCTTGGTCTAATGAGTCTTGTTTTCTTTTATATTATATGGACAACTGGGTACATGGGCACTGTTAAGCTGGAGAAGTAGTGGCATTTAGAGGTCGACCCAACTGATGACCCAACTGTTGGGGCAAGGAAAAGGTGTAGGATAAGATCGCTTTTGAGTGGAAGGACGTCTAGAGGAGAAGGTAGTTGTTGAGTAGAAGGATATCTGGAGGAGAAGGTAGTTGTTGAGTAGAAGGGTGTCTGGAGGAGAGGGTAGTTGTTGAGTAGATAGATGTCTGGAGGAGAAGGTAGTTGTTGTAGAAGGACGTCTGGAGGAGAAGGTAGTTGTTGTAGAAGGACGTCTGGAGGAGAAGGTAGTTGTTGAGTAGAAGGATGTCTGAAGGAGAAGGTAGTTGTTGAGTAGAAGGATGTCTGGAGGAGAAGGTAGTTGTTGTAGAAGGACGTCTGGAGGAGAAGGTAGTTGTTGAGTAGAAGGATGTCTGAAGGAGAAGGTAGTTGTTGAGTAGAAGGATGTCTGGAGGAGAAGGTAGTTGTTGAGTAGAAGGGCGTCTGGAGGAGAAGGTAGTTGTTGAGTAGAAGGATGTCTGGAGGAGAAGGTAGTTCTTGAGTAGAAGGGCGTCTGGAGGAGAAGGTAGTTGTTGAGTAGAAGGGCGTCTGGAGGAGAAGGTAGTTGTTGAGTAGAAGGGCGTCTGAAGGAGAAGGTAGTTGTTGAGTAGAAGGATGTCTGAAGGAGAAGGTAGTTGTTGAGTAGAAGGATGTCTGGAGGAGAAAGTAGTTCTTGAGTAGAAGGACTTTTGGAGGAGAAGGTAGCTGTTGAGTAGAAGGGCGTCTACAGGAGAAGGTAGGTGTTGAGTAGAAGGATGTCTGGAGGAGAAGGTAGTTGTTGAGTAGAAGGGCGTCTGGAGGAGAAGGTAGTTGTTGAGTAGAAGGGCGTCTGGAAGAGAAGGTAGTTGTTGAGTAGAAGGGCGTCTGGAGGAGAAGGTAGTTGTTGAGTAGAAGGATGTCTGAAGGAGAAGGTAGTTGTTGGGTAGAAGGGCGTCTGGAGGAGAAGGTAGTTGTTGAGTAGAAGGACGTCTGGAGGAGAAGGTGGTTGTTGAGTAGTAGGGTGTCTGGAGGAGAAGGTAGTTCTTGAGTAGAAGGGTGTCTGGAGGAGAAGGTAGTTGTTGAGTAGAAGGGCGTCTGGAAGAGAAGGTAGTTGTTGAGTAGAAGGGCGTCTGGAGGAGAAGGTAGTTGTTGAGTGGAAGGGCGTCTGGAGGAGAAGGTAGTTGTTGAGTAGAAGGATGTCTGAAGGAGAAGGTAGTTGTTGAGTAGAAGGATGTCTGGAGGAGAAGGTAGTTGTTGAGTAGAAGGATGTCTGGAGGAGAAGGTAGTTGTTGAGTAGATTCTTGAGGAGATTTAAGGTAAAAGTCTTTGATATCACGCCAACATATGCTGTACTTTTGATTTATACCGTTCTCTCATTATACATCTAAACTAGAACAGTACAGGCTCCTCTCCTCCGTCTCCTCCTTTCTGCTTTTCACTTCCTGCCCTCCATCTGAATTTTGTAGATCGTCAGAATCGCGCCAGGAAATTGATCGTGACAGTCTGGTCCTGAACCGGCACACAGGCCTCTGTCACCGAAGCCTTAGCGCTTACACTGATGACTCACACAGCAGTGTACGTGTAGTGGTGGGGGATGGGGGGTGGGGGTGGGGGGGTGTAGCAGTGCACAGAAGCACTCTCTCAGATGAAAGGCCAGTGTATGGTCTGTAGAGGATCTGAATTTACTGCTGTAGTTTTGAAGCCAATTAAAAGTTCAGTTCAGGCCTTTTCAAGTCACGACTGCATTCAGACAGCAGATGGTGTGCTCCCGCCTTCAGAGCCGACCGTAATGCTTAAATTGATTCAGCTTTTCTTGATCTGATCGTTGTGTGCTAAGAAGATTTCTCTGGAACATAAAAGTGAAGGAGTACTCTATATACTCTGATAAGTGGATTTGTGGTGGTGAGTACTCTGGAAAGTGCTTTGCAAGTAGAATCGAAATAAATGTAGTTCAAATTGGAATTGGATTAGTTCTGCTCCAAATCTAATTAATCCAGTTTCCCTTCTTACCCAAAAGGTCGAACAGGCAATGCGTGGTGTCTGAAGTTTGCTTTTTTTAAGTTTCAGCACCGTGCCTACAAGTCTCCGGAGTTCAGGTCAGTGCCAATTCTGGGGTCTCTGAGACCGATTCAGATGTTGAGTCTTTGGGGTATGAGTCCAAGTCTCAAATCTCTGAAGTGTGGGTCTGAATCAAGTCTGGAGTCTCTGAGGTCTAGTCTCAAGTCTCTTGAGTTAAAGTTGCTGGAGTGCCTGTCCGACTTGTGTGCTGCACCTCTGGGATGCAAGTCTGATGCCAGTCTCAGCCTCTAAGGTGAGAGTCTTGAGCGAGTCAAGGTGAGAGTCTGAGTCAAGTCACAAGTCTCATAACAGAGAGTTTGAGTTACATTTACAAGTCTCTGGGACATCAAGGTCAAGTCTAAAGTCTCCAATCGGAGAGTCTGAGTCAAGTCTCAAATCTCTGAATCTTTTGAGTCTATGGAATGCAAGTCCAAGTCGAGTCCCAAGTCTCCCAGGGGGTCTTTGAGGTGAGAGTTTGAGTTTCGAGTGTTGTTGGGAGCCAAGTAGAGTCTCAAATCAAAGAGTCCAGTCTCAATTTGAAGTCTGATTCAAATCTTGAAAGTTTCTGAGATAAGAGTCTCATTTCAGGTCAAGATCTGTCCAGTTCCTTCCACTGTCACTTGTGGCTTTTGTCAGTGAGGGAGGCTCGGGCACCAGCTTGCCGCCCACATGTAACCTTCACCCATTTTTTCTTCATCAACCGAGTAGGTTCAACCCTCAATCATGCCTTCGTTTCTCTCTATCCGCAGGTGATGTCCCAGGCCGAGGCCAGGCAGAAGACTCTGGTCCAGTCTATAGATGGTTTACCCCGTAGAGGTTCAGTGTCGTGTCTGGATCAGGACCTACTGCTGCTCAAAGCCACTTCAGCTGCCACTCTCAGCTGCCTGGGGGAGTGCCTGAGCATTCTGCAGCACAACCACGCCCACAGCCATGCCCACAACCAAGCCCCGGTGTCTGGTGAGTCCAACACGGACACCTTAAAGACTCTGGGCCCCCAGGGACCTCCGGTCAGCTCTGATTGCGAGGCTGCGAAGGGCCCGAGTGAGGTAGACTGTGGCCCTTGCCCGTATATCACTGGTCCCATGCAACTCAATATGTGCAACAAATGTTGCTGAAGGGGTTTGTTTTGTTTTTTGATGTATGTTCATTGCATGACTATGGGGGTGTAAGTGTCTCTGAACTTGTGTTGCTTGGAATCCAGAAGCAACAGTTGTGAATTTGATTCCAACACAGTTCAATTCCAGTCACTTATTTTGGTACGAGCCTGGAAGAATATTTTTAAATGCACCCCAAATACACAGATAGTACCATCAAGTTGTGTATTGTTTTTACAGTTATTTAGGAAATTAGTGAATCAGTCATGAAATTTCAAACAACGCTACAATTCAGTATAATTCTGAATCAATCAAAAATTTACTGTTTTTACAATTTTCACCGTTTTAGACTTAAATAATCAATTTATTGTTAAGTTAACGTGTCTAAAACAGTGAAAAACTGTTATATACAATTATTGTTCATTTTGACCAAAAAAAATGAGTGCTAACTTTATAGAACTTGCATGTGATTTGGCAAATTAACCTTCCAGTATAGATGCAGTTTAATTGCCACCTTCAGATCGATGCATCGCGGAACACCCGATGCATCTTTACGCCCCTACATTTCTGTTTTGTGTTGTCTACTTTTGTTGTCGTCATTGTAGTTTGTACTTTATCCATTTGTACTTTCTGTTTTTGTATTGGTGTTGTTATTTTTGTTCTTGTTTGTTTGTGTGGTCGAACACAATGTACCATTTTAACTCCACACTATGTGCTGTTTGACACCAAGGGCTAAACACCTCACAGCCTTTCAGTGCATGTGAGCTGTATGTCTATGCTGGAGTGACCACATGCCAAAGAACCACACGGTCGTGCCTGCTCATTCTTGTCATTAACAACACAAGATTGATCCAATAAAACATTTCAGAGCAACCCTTTCATGGCCTTAGCTGCTTCTCTATGGTGGGTTGGACTTCCTAAAAATATGGACTTGAAGCTACGAAGCACCTCATGGAAATAGCCTACTCACTCACTCACTCACTCGCTCATGTTTAGCAGGTTGAAGATTCAAAAAAGCTGTTGATGCTCCATCACTTTTCAGGCTTATATTAAATAATAATCTATATATTCTGAATCTGAAGGCTTTTAAAATGATTTTTTAGCAACTGTAGCTAATATTCATACCTTTAATCTTTTGTTTTATGAACTTAGTTTAGTAGTATTCTGGTGGATCCACAAAGTCAGTAACTTTTGTTAATTCCTCCACATATATAATTTTTTTTATATTAGTGATAAAGCTATATGACTTGCTTTGAATTACTTTTAGTTGTACTTCTTTGTTAGCATTGTTAGCCTTAAAGCCTTATTTTGTTAATCATATTTAAGTAAAATGTACATTTTGTAACAGTGTTTGGCACAAATCCTTTCTTTGAAGATATCTGTATTAATTTCTTGCACATATTGTTGAAATACAGCATTGCTTGAAGAATCATATTAAATATTATTGCTATTACATTGCCGTTACTTCTATTGATTAGTACAGACTTGAGTGCTTTGTCTGAAGTTTGGTCTTTCTTCTTGTTTAAACGAGGTTAATATTAGTTAAAGCAGAATAATCAGGTAAAACAACTCTGTTGTGTCCATAGACACACACCGATCAGCCATAACGTTAAACCCACCTCCTTATATCTCCACTCATTGTTAATATTGTTAGGAATGTTATGATTTGTTAGGTGAATTGATTTGTAGTCAACACAAAAATCTAAGCATCATCTACGTACAAACACAAGTGCTCCACAATGCCCTATACGGTTCATAGGAGGTGCACAGTCATTCTGACAGGTCCTGCTAGGGTCACCCCGTCACACGATGCTACCAAGCTGAGAAGGTGAAGGCTAGCATATGCTTTGTCCTGGACAAGTGAAGCCCCTCTTTTCAAACTGCCACTGACACATCACTGGAGGTCTGGTGTCCAGCAGGTGGATAGTTGCCCTACTCAAATACCCTCTAAATCTGACAATTACCACAAACGGGTTGACACATTCAGATGTCTCTGAGCTCCGGAACCACCTGCTCTCCAGGACCAGAGTTGTGCACCTCGCCAAGCCAAGAAAGAGCGAAGCCAATTATACCCCTGGACTCCAGGCCTGGGATAACTGGTACCACGCCAGGCCATGCAACTGGACCAACAAGATGATTGCACCCCTTGCAAGAATAGATAGAGGTGCCTCCCCCATCGCAGAGCAACTTAATATACCTTGCAGTGTTCCAGATCTCCCCGCACTGAGACTAAACTTTTGTATATGTTAAGTGACCCATTTAAGCTCAGGAATGTGATTCTCCTTACTGTGGAACCTCACAGGCTTGTCTCGCTCCAGTTGCGCTCTCTAAGCAGCTTTGGCCTGGTGCTTCTCTGTTCCTTTATCCTCCCCGTTTATCCTTTTGGCTGAGAAGCATTCTGATTCAGATCTTGTGAAGGGGGGAGGGATTAGGGTGGGGATGTACAACCGAGCCACTGAGCAAAAAAAACAGGTAAATAGCAAATTTCTTCTCTGCATGGTTCATGAGGTCTGCAGATCACACACCCCACTTGATTGCGGCAGTGTGTCTTGTGCATGTTCCCACTGCATGATTACTTGAATGTCTATGTGCTCGACATCTTCTGAGTTCGTAGCTAAACATTTGCCATGGTTTGGAACGGGATGTCTGAGGAGGAATACTGTCATGTCTGTGGTTCCCCAGGACAATCAGAGATCCATCCCTAAGATGATCGCTCGCACAGCTTGTGTACTCTCCAGAGAAAAGCCCTGACCGGCAGCTGCACAAGGTTACGATACCCAGTGCCAAGCGTGGTCTACAGCAGTGGTTCCCAAACATGGACCTCCTGCCCACGCAATTTAGTGCTAGCCCAGCTTCTAGAAAACCTGATCCAAAGAACCTGCTTCTTATCAAGCCCTGAAGTGCTGAAGTGGCTATGGCAGGAAACAAAGGACCAGGATTGGGAACCACTGATCTAGAAGGGTATATTCTCTGGAGTGATGGACCTCCATCCAGGACCATTAGCTTAGGTTAACATGATCCAGAACTGATCATACAGCTTCATTTCCTGACCTCTCTAATAATCAAATCCTAAAAGCAAGGTGTTCAACACCAGTACCCGACCTCACTAACACTCAATCAAGTCCTCACAGCAATGTTCATTATCAGTACCTGACCTCACTAACACTCAATCAAATCCACATCAATGTTCAACACCAGTACCCGACCTCCCTTACACTCAATCAAGTCCTCACAGCAATGTTCAACATCAGTGTCTGACCTCACTAATACTCCATCAAATCCTCACAACAATGTTCAACATCAGTACCTGACCTACTAGTGGTGTGTCTGGGTGGTCCCTGGCCCTTACAGAGGTTTCTAGATGAACATTTCTTTACGTATGTTCTGGGTTAACTGCCAGCGTACACTTTGACTGATCAGACATGAGCAACCATATCTGAGTGCAAGTGAAATGTGAGGTACATCCAGTAATGATTTGTTCCACGTAGGGGTGGGCGATATGGGCCTAAAATAATATCATGATATTTCATGGTATTTTTGTGATAATGATACTTTTGGCGATATGACAAAGAATTAAAAAAAATATTTCAAGAATACACCACTGCAACAAAATAAAATTTTATTATTGTATATGTTATATGTCACACCCCTAACTGAGATATTAAAAATACAAGAATTTTCATCAGATTGTAACAGAAGTCAATGATCCAGAAATCATGATACTAAATAATGCACTCCAGATATCTCCACATATCCAGGACTGAAGTAAAGTGAATGATACTGGAGATAAACTCTGTCTCTAGTAGATATATAATGGGAAATGAGAAAAGTGTGAATTTTTTTTCTAAAAACAGTAAAAGTAGTACCTGATGTGATAATTAGTGATGGTGATATGGGTGATATTTCAGGGATTAATATTGTTCACCATATTCAGAAATGTTGGTGATAGTATTGTGTACGATACAATATGCCACACCTCTAGTTCCACGTCTTAAGAGGTGAACCTAATCACTGTCCTAGAATCAGCTTTTTTGTTCACTAGATCTGATGAACACTTTCCTAACCAGTGCTTGGAGCGGTGGTCTTTCATGGTTGACAATGACGATGATGAGCCCCTGTATCTGCTCCCCTGTCCCAATCCTAAAATCCCTCCTCCTCTTCTAAACCTGTGGTCACCAGCCCTCGTCCTGGAGATCTACCATCCTGCAGGTTTCTTCCACACTCAGCTAACCCAATGGATCAGGCTGGAGCTAACGTCTGCAGGCTCTCCAGGAGCAGGCTTGGTGACCGTTGCTCCTCCACCTCACCTGGAGCTCGCCTGTCCATCTTGCACTGCCATGAGGAAACCTTCTTTAAGGGCATAGTTGAGCTAAGCAGTGCTAACAAGGCTATTTGAGAACATTGCTGGTTAGCTTGAATTGAGGCTAATGATGCTAGTTCTGTTGTTCCTTGAAGAAGAAAATGTGAACTGCTTCAGACATGCTGTGGCTAACAGTGAATGGAAGCTAATAATGCTAGTTAGCGCTGCCCTTTAAGAAGAACACCTTTCAGGCTCTCTGTTAGCGCAGCTAAGAAGTGCTAATGCGGCTAATACATTATGTAGCATGGTCCCAGCTGCTGAAACCGCAGTGAGGAACCTTCTGTCTGGGCTTCAGCTTTCGCTAGCGTTGTTTAATGAGCAGCTTTCTGATAGTTTTCTGTTTATCCCAGTTCGGCCACCGTACGTGTGGATGTAAATGGACAGAACTATGGACGTGTCCAGGTGGCTACTGTTTTTAGCTACGCTTGTCCTTGTTTATAGATAACGGTGTGTGATATAAGGCCACAAACCACATAATCAAGTCTATTTGAAAGGATTTCGAAGCTTATTGTGATTGTTTGTGCAGTGCTAACTAGCATGATGCTAATTCCATTACATGTTAGCTCGAGTCTTGTAGCTCCAGTTCAAACCTAAATTAGCTAATTGACCACGTTTGGGGTAAAATTGGGTTGATTCGATTTCTCAAACTATTTGTTTGACCCAAAGCTCCCGTCTGCTAACAGGTCAGGATTGAGCGTGTGATCAGTCCTGGAAGGCGATGGTTCCTCACTGCTGGTTCTGAGAGAGGAGCTCTGGTCGTTCTTGATGTCCTTCTCTTATGGTCTGTCTCGTCCCTGTAGATGGTGCTCACCTGTGGACCGTTCCGAAGTCTCCGTCGGCGGACTGTGTGAGGAACGGAGGTGTGGCGGCACCTTTGCACTCGACAGAACCCTCGCCGTCGCTCAGGAAGAAAAGCTCCGTCCACAGTGCTGAGGTACTGCAGGTTCTCCTGACTTTGCCATGACTGAGCTTTGCTATCCTGTGTTTACATTAAGTCTGTGTATCGGCAAGAACCTGCTGGTACTATACATGTCAGGATACGGGGGTTACGATTTGATTTGTTGATTTGATTGAATATATTGCAATTTTTTAAAGTCCAATTTTAGGAAAACTGTCAGAGTATAAATACTGACCACCATACGCACAGCTTTGCTAATGCTATCATTAGTGCTATCATTATCTTACAGTGGAATGGAACGGTCTAATGGCTGAACATGTACAACATTGTAGAACACTGCCATCTAGTGTTCAGAGATTGAAGCACACAATGCTTCACATATCTTTACATTAAGCTGTTAATTTACGGTGGTGTAGTGATCAGTATGGTGGTGTAGTGGTTAGTACAGTGGTGTAGTGATCAGTACGGTGGTGTAGTGGTTAGTACAGTGGTGTAGTGATCAGTACGGTGGTGTAGTGGTTAGTACAGTGGTGTAGTGGTTAGTATGGTGGTGTAGTGGTTAGTACGGTGGTGTAGTGGTTAGTATGGTGGTGTAGTGGTTAGTACGGTGCTATAGTGATCAGTACGGTGGTGTAGTGGTTAGTACAGTGGTGTAGTGGTTAGTACGGTGGTCTAGTGGTTAGTACGGTGGTGTAGTGGTTAGTATGGGGGTGTAGTGGTTAGTACGGAGGTGTAGTGGTTAGTACGGTGGTGTAGTGGTTAGTACGGTGGTGTAGTGGTTAGTATGGTGGTGTAGTGGTTAGTATGGTGGTGTAGTGGTTTGTAAGGTGGTGTAGTGGTTAGTACAGTGGTGTAGTGATCAGTACGGTGGTGTAGTGGTTAGTACAGTGGTGTAGTGGTTAGTACGGTGGTGTAGTGGTTAGTACGGTGGTGTAGTGGTTAGTACGGTGGTGTAGTGGTTAGTATGGGGGTGTAGTGGTTAGTATGGTGGTGTAGTGGTTAGTACGGTGGTGTAGTGGTTAGTACGGTGGTGTAGTGATCAGTACGGTGGTGTAGTGGTTAGTACAGTGGTGTAGTGGTTAGTACGGTGGTGTAGTGGTTAGTACGGTGGTAAAGTGGTTAGTATGGGGGTGTAGTGGTTAGTATGGTGGTGTAGTGGTTAGTACGGTGGTGTAGTGGTTAGTATGGTGGTGTAGTGGTCAGTATGGTGGTGTAGTGGTTAGTATGGTGGTGTAGTGGTTAGTATAGTGGTGTAGTGGTTAGTATGGTGGTGTAGTGGTTAGTATGGTGGCGTAGTGGTTAGTACTGTGGTGTAGTGATCAGTACGGTGGTGTAGTGGTTAGTATGGTAGTGTAGTCGTTAGTATGGTAGTGTAGTGGTTAGTATGGTGGTGTAGTGGTTAGTATGGTGGTGTAGTGATCAGTACGGTGGTGTAGTGGTTAGTACAGTGGTGTAGTGGTTAGTACGGTGGTGTAGTGGTTAGTACGGTGGTGAAGTGGTTAGTATGGGGGTGTAGTGGTTAGTATGGTGGTGTAGTGGTTAGTACGGTGGTGTAGTGGTTAGTATGGTGGTGTAGTGGTTAGTATAGTGGTGTAGTGGTTAGTATGGTGGTGTAGTGGTTAGTATGGTGGTGTAGTGGTTAGTATAGTGGTGTAGTGGTTAGTATGGTGGTGTAGTGGTTAGTATGGTGGTGTAGTGGTTAGTATGGTGGTGTAGTGGTTAGTATGGTGGTGTAGTGGTTAGTACGGTGGTGTAGTGATCAGTACGGTGGTGTAGTGGTTAGTATGGTAGTGTAGTCGTTAGTATGGTAGTGTAGTGGTTAGTATGGTGGTGTAGTCGTTAGTGGATGGTTTGATTTCACCAGATCTTCACCTACAGCTGCCTCTGGCTCTGGTACAGCAGTGTTATTGAACAGTGTAGTTCAGTAGACAGCACAGTTTTTATGAGTGTATCTTTCAGGTCACGGCTCGTTATGTCCATCTGTCTCCGTGCACAGTCTATACACCACCTGTTCCTGCTTCTAAACTGGGGGAGGCTTAATTTCAGGGTTACCTACATAGGAGCTTCATAATGCATAAGCTCCAGTCTGTTTAGAGGGTTATTGTGATTTGTTTGAAACAGCTGAACCTCCTGAAGAACTCTCTTCACAGCCCGCTGGTGGTCCGAGGTCCACAGGTTGAGATCCTGCCTGGTATAAACTGAAGTAGATATAATGACATGTAGAACACTTTATAATGCGAGAGTCTGATTTTGTAAAGCCAGGCCTTATAGTGTCTGACTGTAAGAACACTGTAGCCAGGGATGCTGTAATACACCCTCAGACACGGCCGTTACGAGCTTTAATTAATTAATGTCTGTTAAATGGTTAAGAAATTTCATTGCAGTACTTTACGCCTCATAGAGCAGCAAACAGGCTTCATAGGTTTGGTAGAGTGTAGTGGTTGGTATAGTGTAGTGTTTAGCATGGTGTTTGGTAGAGTGTAGTGGTTGGTATAGTGTAGTGTTTAGCATGGTGTTTGGTAGAGTGTAGTGGTTGGTATAGTGTAGTGTTTAGCATGGTGTTTGGTAGAGTGTAGTGGTTGGTATAGTGTAGTGTTTAGCATGGTGTTTGGTAGAGTGTAGTGGTTGGTATAGTGTAGTGTTTAGCATGGTGTTTGGTAGAGTGTAGTGGTTGGTATAGTGTAGTGTTTAGCATGGTGTTTGGTAGAGTGTAGTGGTTGGTATAGTGTAGTGTTTAGCATGGTGTTTGGTAGAGTGTAGTGGTTGGTATAGTGTAGTGTTTAGCATGGTGTTTGGTAGAGTGTAGTGGTTGGTATAGTGTAGTGTTTAGCATGGTGTTTGGTAGAGTGTAGTGGTTGGTATAGTGTAGTGTTTAGCATGGTGTTTGGTAGAGTGTAGTGGTTGGTATAGTGTAGTGTTTAGCATGGTGTTTGGTAGAGTGTAGTGGTTGGTATAGTGTAGTGTTTAGCATGGTGTTTGGTAGAGTGTAGTGGTTGGTATAGTGTAGTGTTTAGCATGCTGGTTGGTAGAGTGTAGTGGTTGGTATAGTGTAGTGTTTAGTATGGTGGTTGGTAGAGTGTAGTGGTTGGTATAGTGTAGTGTTTAGCATGGTGTTTGGTAGAGTGTAGTGGTTGGTATAGTGTAGGGGGTGTATATTGGTTGGTATAGTGTAGTGGGTGTATAGTGGTTGGTATAGTGTAGTGGTTGATATAGTGGTTGGTATAGTGTAGTGGTTGTATACTGATTGTTATAGTGTAGTGGGTGTATGGTGTAGTGGGTGTACAGTGGTTGGTGTAGTGAAGTGGGTGTATAGTGTAGTGGGTGTATGGTGTAGTGGGTGTATGGTGTAGTGTTTGGTGTAGTGTAGTGTTTGGTATATTGTAGTTGGTGTATAGTGTAGTGTTTGGTGTAGTGTAGTAGGTGTATAATATGGTTGGTATAGTGTAGTAGGTGTATATAGTGGTTGGTATGGTGTAGTGGGTGTATAGTGTATTGTTTGGTATAGTGTAGTGTTTGGTATATTGTAGTTGGTGTATAGTGTAGTGTTTGGTGTAGTGTAGTGGGTGTATATAGTGGTTGGTATGGTGTAGTGGGTGTATAGTGTATTGTTTGGTATAGTGTAGTGTTTGGTATATTGTAGTTGGTGTATAGTGTAGTGTTTGGTGTAGTGTAGTAGGTGTATATAGTGGGTGTATAGTGTAGTAGGTGTATATAGTGGTTGGTATTGTGTAGTGGTTGTATAAAGTGGTTGGTATGGTGTAGTGGGTGTATAGTGTATTGTTTGGTATAGTGTAGTGTTTGGTATATTGTAGTTGGTGTATAGTGTAGTGTTTGGTGTAGTGTAGTAGGTGTACATAGTGGTAGGTAAAGTGTAGTAGGTGTATATAGTGGTTGGTATAGTGTAGTGGTTGTATACTGGTTGGTATAGTGTAGTGGGTGTATAGTGGTTGGTATGGTGTAGTGGGTGTAAAGTGTAGTGTTTTATATAGTGTAGTGGGTGTATAGTGTAGTGGTTGGTTTAGTGTAGTGGGTGTATAGTGTAGTGTTTGGTGTAATGTAGTGGGTGTATAGTGTAGTGTTTGGTGTAATGTAGTGGGTGTATAGTGTAGTGGTTGGTATAGTTTGGTGGGTGTATAGTGGTTGGTATAGTGTAGTGGGTGTATAGTGGTTAGTATAGTGTAGTGGGTGTATAGTGGTTGGTATAGTATAGTGGTTGGTATAGTGTAGTGAGTGTATAGTGGTTGGTATAGTGTAGTGAGTGTATAATGGTTGGTATAGTTTGGTGGGTGTATAGTGGTTGGTTTAGTGTAGTGGGTGTATAGTGGTTGGTATAATGTAGTGTGTGTATATAGTGGTTGGTAAAGTGTAGTGGATGTATAGTGGTTGGTGTAGTGTAGTGGGTGTATAGTGGTTTGTATAATGGTTGGTATAGTGTAGTGGGTGTATAGTGGTTGGTATAGTGTAGTGGGTGTATATAGTGGTTGGTATAGTGTAGTAGGTGTATATAGTGGTTGGTATTGTGTAGTGGGTGTATATAGTGGTTGGTATGGTGTAGTGGGTGTATAGTGTATTGTTTGGTATAGTGTAGTGTTTGGTATATTGTAGTTGGTGTATAGTGTAGTGTTTGGTGTAGTGTAGTAGGTGTATATAGTGGTTGGTATAGTGTAGTAGGTGTATATAGTGGTTGGTATAGTGTAGTGGTTGTATACTGGTTGGTATAGTGTAGTGGGTGTATAGTGGTTGGTATGGTGTAGTGGGTGTAAAGTGTAGTGTTTGATATAGTGTAGTGGTTGGTTTAGTGTAGTGGGTGTATAGTGTAGTGTTTGGTGTAATGTAGTGGGTGTATAGTGTAGTGTTTGGTGTAATGTATTGGGTGTATAGTGTAGTGGTTGGTATAGCATGGTGGGTGTATAGTGGTTGGTATAGTGTAGTGGGTGTATAGTGGTTAGTATAGTGTAGTGGGTGTATAGTGGTTGGTATAGTATAGTGGTTGGTATAGTGTAGTGGGTGTATAGTGGTTGGTATAGTGTAGTGAGTGTATAATGGTTGGTATAGTTTGGTGGGTGTATAGTGGTTGGTTTAGTGTAGTGGGTGTATAGTGGTTGGTATAATGTAGTGTGTGTATATAGTGGTTGGTAAAGTGTAGTGGATGTATAGTGGTTGGTATAGTGTAGTGGGTGTATAGTGGTTTGTATAATGGTTGGTATAGTGTAGTGGGTGTATAGTGGTTGGTATAGTGTAGTGAGTGTATAATGGTTGGTATAGTGTAGTGGGTGTATAGTGTATTGTTTGGTATAGTGTAGTGTTTGGTATATTGTAGTTGGTGTATAGTGTAGTGTTTGGTGTAGTGTAGTGGGTGTATATAGTGGTTGGTATGGTGTAGTGGGTGTATAGTGTATTGTTTGGTATAGTGTAGTGTTTGGTATATTGTAGTTGGTGTATAGTGTAGTGTTTGGTGTAGTGTAGTAGGTGTATATAGTGGGTGTATAGTGTAGTAGGTGTATATAGTGGTTGGTATTGTGTAGTGGGTGTATAAAGTGGTTGGTATGGTGTAGTGGGTGTATAGTGTATTGTTTGTGTATAGTGTAGTGTTTGGTGTAGTGTAGTAGGTGTATATAGTGGTTGGTATAGTGTAGTAGGTGTATATAGTGGTTGGTATAGTGTAGTGGTTGTATACTGGTTGGTATAGTGTAGTGGGTGTATAGTGGTTGGTATGGTGTAGTGGGTGTAAAGTGTAGTGTTTTATATAGTGTAGTGGGTGTATAGTGTAGTGGTTGGTTTAGTGTAGTGGGTGTATAGTGTAGTGTTTGGTGTAATGTAGTGGGTGTATAGTGTAGTGTTTGGTGTAATGTAGTGGGTGTATAGTGTAGTGGTTGGTATAGTTTGGTGGGTGTATAGTGGTTGGTATAGTGTAGTGGGTGTATAGTGGTTAGTATAGTGTAGTGGGTGTATAGTGGTTGGTATAGTATAGTGGTTGGTATAGTGTAGTGGGTGTATAGTGGTTGGTATAGTGTAGTGAGTGTATACTGGTTGGTATAGTGTAGTGGGTGTATAGTGGTTGGTATGGTGTAGTGGGTGTAAAGTGTAGTGTTTGATATAGTGTAGTGGTTGGTTTAGTGTAGTGGGTGTATAGTGTAGTGTTTGGTGTATTGTAGTGGGTGTATAGTGTAGTGTTTGGTGTAATGTATTGGGTGTATAGTGTAGTGGTTGGTATAGCATGGTGGGTGTATAGTGGTTGGTATAGTGTAGTGGGTGTATAGTGGTTAGTATAGTGTAGTGGGTGTATAGTGGTTGGTATAGTATAGTGGTTGGTATAGTGTAGTGGGTGTATAGTGGTTGGTATAGTGTAGTGAGTGTATAATGGTTGGTATAGTTTGGTGGGTGTATAGTGGTTGGTTTAGTGTAGTGGGTGTATAGTGGTTGTTATAATGTAGTGTGTGTATATAGTGGTTGGTAAAGCGTAGTGGATGTATAGTGGTTGGTATAGTGTAGTGGGTGTATAGTGGTTTGTATAATGGTTGGTATAGTGTAGTGGGTGTATAGTGGTTGGTATAGTGTAGTGAGTGTATAATGGTTGGTATAGTGTAGTGGGTGTATATGGTGGTTGGTAAAGTGTAGTGAGTGTATAGTGGTTGGTATAGTGTAGTGGGTGTATATAGTGGTTGGTATAGTGTAGTGGGTGTATATGGTGGTTGGTATAGTGTAGTGGGTGTATATAGTGGTTGGTATAGTGTAGTGAGTGTATAGTGGTTGGTATATTGTAGTGGGTGTATAGTGGTTGGTATAGTGTAGTGAGTGTATAATGGTTGGTATAGTGTAGTGGGTGTATATGGTGGTTGGTAAAGTGTAGTGAGTGTATAGTGGTTGGTATAGTGTAGTGGGTGTATATAGTGGTTGGTATAGTGTAGTGAGTGTATAGTGGTTGGTATAGTGTAGTGGGTGTATAGTGGTTGGTATAGTGTAGTGGGTGTATAGTGGTTGGTATAGTATAATGGGTTACACTGCTGCTAGTTGTAATGTTATATAAGCCATATATAACCTCATGAATAAATTTAGAAAGTGTTCTGAATAATAGACAGGTAGTGTAACAGAATTTCTATTATTCTATTCTGTACTGTAGAAATATGCTGAGCTGATTTATAGGGTTCTATTACTCAGGACTCTGTGTAACTGTGTATTGAGTTTAAGGGCCTGTACGTCAGCGCAGAGGCAGATACTTCACACAACATCATCTCATGACCTGCACTGCACACACACACTCAGCTCAACTTTCTGAACGAGTGATTGGTTGTTTCTGCGTGTGTCTGTTTGAAGATAGCCTTTAAGTAAAGTGTTATCTAAAGCAGATGCTGTGCGTGTGTTGTCTTCTCTACGAGTCTGCTTTGTTCTTATTGTATTACAGTCTAATGCTGTTTCTCTAAAACACACTTATCTCCAGCCAGACCCCCTCTGATCCATCACTCGCCACACAGTGGGTGGGAGAACAGCCACTGAGCCAAATGAGAATTTGTCCCTCGCGGGTCGTGTGCTTCATGTTGTGGCGGTCCTGCTAGTTGTTGTTGTTGTTGTTTTTAATGAAAGCGTAAGTGGGACACGTGGATGAAAGACGTCTCTGAAGGAAGCTGCTGCCGAGCGGGACTGTTTTCTGGTGGAGGCTCTGATTCGTCTTGCTTTGGTGACGTTCATACTCTGTTTTGTTTTCTTTCATTTAGTTTAGAGAAGATATCTTTAAAGGGGAAGCTGCTCTGTGAGATGTGTATGGCTCACAGAAATGGTTTCTGGGTAGAGAAAGAGAGGCAGAGGAGAGAGAGAGAGAGAGAGAGAGAGAGAGAGAGAGATACAGAGAGTATGCATAAGTGGGTCAGAGCTTTTACTGACGTCCCAGAGGAGTCTCTTCCGAACCTGGTCAGATCTCTCACTGTCTAGACTTACTTTTCTGTGTGAGTGTGTGTGAGTGAGTGTGTGTGTGTGTGTGTGAGAGTGTGTGTGTGTGTAAGAGGTGTGTAGAAAATGTGTCAGAAGTTATTTTCAGATATTTCTGTTCTGCCTGCGAAATTTTTACTTTTATACAGATCTTCTCTCAACTCTGAGAGTCAGACGGTGTTAAAGTCTGCTTTGAGTCGTCATCCAACCAAACTACTAGCAAACCACCTAGCCTCCCAGTCATCCACCCACCTAGCCACCCAATCATCCACCCACCTAGCCACCCAATCATCTATCCACCTAGCCACCCAATCATCTATCCACCTAGCCACCCAATCATCCACCCACCTAGCCACCCAATCATCCACCCCCCTAGCCACCCAATCATCCACCCCCCTAGCCACCCAATCATCCACCCCCCTAGCCACCCAATCATCTATCCACCTAGCCACCCAATCATCCACCCACCTAGCCACCCAATCATCCACCCACCTAGCCACCCAATCATCTATCCACCTAGCCACCCAATCATCTATCCACCTAGCCACCCAATCATCCACCCACCTAGCCACCCAATCATCCACCCCCCTAGCCACCCAATCATCCACCCCCCTAGCCACCCAATCATCTATCCACCTAGCCACCCAATCATCTATCCACCTAGCCACCCAATCATCCACCCACCTAGCCTCCCAATCATCTATCCACCTAGCCACCCAATCATCTATCCACCTAGCCACCCAATCATCTATCCACCTAGCTACCCAATCATCCACCCACCTAGCCCCCCAGTCATCCACCCACCTAGCCACCCAATCATCCACCCCCCTAGACACCCAATCATCTATCCACCTAGCCACCCAATCATCTATCCACCTAGCCACCCAATCATCTATCCACCTAGCCTCCCAATCATCTATCCACCTAGCCACCCAATCATCTATCCACCTAGCCACCCAATCATCTATCCACCTAGCTACCCAATCATCCACCCACCTAGCCTCCCAATCATCTATCCACCTAGCCACCCAATCATCCACCCCCCTAGCCACCCAATCATCCACCCACCTAGCCTCCCAATCATCTATCCACCTAGCCACCCAATCATCCACCCCCCTAGACACCCAATCATCTATCCACCTAGCCACCCAATCATCTATCCACCTAGCTACCCAATCATCCACCCACCTAGCCTCCCAATCATCTATCCACCTAGCCACCCAATCATCTATCCACCTAGCCACCTAATCATCTATCCACCTAGCCACCCAATCATCTATCCACCTAGCCACCCAATCATCTATTCACCTAGCCACCCAATCATCTATTCACCTAGCCACCCAATCATCCACCCACCTAGCCACCCAATCATCTATTCACCTAGCCACCCAATCATCCACCCACCTAGCCACCCAATCATCTATTCATCTAGCCACCCAATCATCTATTCTCCTAGCCACCCAATCATCCACCCACCTAGCCACCCAATCATCTATCCACCTAGCCACCCAATCATCCACCCACCTAGCCTCCCAATCATCTATCCACCCGCCCTTGAGCAAGGCACCTAACCCCCAACTGCTCCCCGGGTGCTGTGGATAGGGCTGCCCACTGCTCCGGGTATGTGTGCTCACTGCCCCCTAGTGTTCACTAGTGTGTGTATATGTGGGTGTTTCACTGCACGGATGGGTTAAATGCGGAGGTCAAATTCCGCTGTGTACAAAAACATGTGGCTAATTCTAGTTCCAATTCATCCACCTAGCT
>CM038702.1:70656818-70716818 GCA_021613375.1 Megaleporinus macrocephalus
TCTTGATTATAATATAATGTGTAAAAGATTATATATAATCTTGATTATGGGATAACGTGTATTAGATTATATATAATCTTGATTATGAGATAATGTGTATTAGATCATATATAGTCTTGATTATGAGATAATGTGTATTAGATTATATATAATCTTGATTATAATATAATGTGTATTAGATGATATATAATCTTGATTATGAGATAATGTGTATTAGATTATATATAGTCTTGATTATGAGGTAACGTGTATTAGATTATGTATAATCTTTATAATTAGATAACGTGTATTAGATTATATATAATCTTTATTATTAGACAAAGCGTATTAGATTATACATAATCTTAATTATGAGATAACATGTATTAGAATATATATAATCTTGATTATAATATAATGTGTATTAGATTATATATAATTTAGATTATGAGATAATGTGTATTAGATTATATATAATCTTTATAATTAGATAACGTGTATTAGATTATATATAATCTTTATTATTAGATAAAGCGTATTAGATTATACATAATCTTGATTATGAGATAACATGTATTAGAATATATATAATCTTGATTATAATATAACGTGTATTAGATTATATATAATTTAGATTATAAGATAATGTGTATTAGATTATATATAATCTTAATTATGAGATAATGTGTATTAGATTATACATAATCCTGATTATAATATAATGTGTATTAGATTATATATAATCTTGATTATAATATAACGTGTATTAGATTATATATAATTTAGATTATGAGATAATGTGTATTAGATTATATAAAATCTTAATTATGAGATAACGTGTATTATATTATACATAATCCTGATTATAATATAACGTGTATAAGATTATATATAATCTTGATTATGAGGTAACGTGTATTAGATTATATATAATCTTGATTATGAGGTAACGTGTATTAGATTATATATAATCTGGATTATGAGGTAACGTGTATAAGATTATATATAATCTTGATTATGAGGTAACGTGTATTAGATTATATATAATCTTGATTATGGGGTAACGTGTATAAGATTATATATAATCTTGATTATGAGGTAACGTGTATTAGATTATATATAATCTTGATTATGGGGTAACGTGTATAAGATTATATATAATCTTGATTATGAGGTAACGTGTATTAGATTATATATAATCTTGATTATGAGGTAACGTGTAAAAGATTATATATATTCTTGATTATGAGGTAACGTGTATTAGATTATATATAATCTTGATTATGAGGTAACGTGTATTACGTTATGTAGTGTGTGTATGTATAGACTGTGTGGTGTGTGTGTATGTACTGTATATGTATGTGTGTCTGTGTATGTCTCTTCCTCACTCTCTCTCTCTCTCCCTCCTCCCTTCTCTTACTCTCTCCCTCTCTCTCTGTCCTCTCTCTCTCTACCTCTTTAGAGTATAGTGAATGAGAGATAAATGAGAAACAGATGAAAGAAAGAAGAGAGAGACTCTTGTTTTATATAGTTTAGCCTGAAGTAGCAGTTTGAGTGGGTTTGAAGCTTCTGCATTATACAGTATAGTTACATTACAGCAATATAATCTCTCTCCTCCTCTTTCCGTTCCTCCCTCCACTCCTCTATCTCATCCTCCCTCCCTCTCTCTGTATCTCTACCCCGGTCTCCTTCACCCTCTTCACCCCCCCACCCCCACCACCCGACTGAGCTGTGTTGTAGTTTATTCTATGCTCCTCTCTCTCTCTGTATTGGGTAGCGCAGCAGTGACCTCTACTGATACTGGAGCTCACTCTCTTCTCTCTCTCCATCCTGCTCTCTGATTTAATACCACTCATTCAGTCACTAGACCACTAGAGCTATTCAGGCTCACGTGATTGTGTTTATTTACATACACTGATAGTTAATAATCAACACACAACCAGACATATCCATGTGTTGGTCTCTGTGTGTAGCCGGCTGGTGTTGAGTTGGTCTCACCCAGTGAAGAAGTGATGGACACTGAGGAGAACGTGGAGGAGGAGCTGGGGGTCCTGGAGGATCAGAGGAGCGTCATTCTACACCTGCTGTCCCAACTCAAGCTGGGCATGGACCTCACACGGGTACGTACCCCACTGTGTACAAGTCTGAGTCCTCTAGTCTGATAGTGTAAAAGTGTTTATCTGATCAATAAGTGTCTGATCACCAGTAAGAACAGCAGATCTGATTAGACCAGATGTAAATAATCAGACATACAATACAAAGTAACATGAATATGTTATTGTGAGAGAAGTAGATCAGATCTTGAGCTCCAGTTTGAAGAACAAAGTTAGGTTCCAGATTTCTCCTGGACGCCCCAGACACTGTATGAATGTGTTCAGTTCCTTCAGCAGCAAATCTTGATTTATCTTAATGAAGTACTGAGCAGTCAAAGCAGGTATTAGATGAGAACTGATAATAATACTGGGTTGTTTAGGAGAAGCTTGGAAAGAGTTAAATAAACACACTGACGTATGGAAAAACACTACTTACTCTATTAATACTGATTAATATTTAATAAAAAAAAGTGTAAAAGCACTACTTACTCTGATAATACTAATTAATATTTAACAATAAAGTGTAAAAGCACTACTTACTCTGATAATACTGATTAATATTTAATAATAAAGTGTAAAAGCACTACTTACTCTATTAATACTGATTAATATTTAATAATAAAGTGTAAAAGCACTACTTACTTTATTAATACTGATTAACATTTAATAATAATGTGTAAAAGCACTGCTTACTATATTAATACTGTTTAATATTTAATAATAAAGTGTAAAAGTTCTACTTACTCTATTTATACTGATTAATATTTAATAATAAAGAGTAAAAGCACTACTTACTCTATTAATACTGTTTAATATTTAATAATAAAGTGTAAAAGCACTACTTACTCTATTAGTACTGATTAATATTTAATAATGAAGTGTAAAAACTCTACTTACTCTATTAATACTGTTTAATATTTAATAATAAAGTGTAAAAGCTCTACTTACTCTATTAATACTGTTTAATATTTAATAATAAAGCTCTACTTACTCTATGAATACTGTTTAATATTTAATAATAAAGCTCAACTTACTCTATGAATACTGTTTAATATTTAATAATAAAGCTCTACTTACTCTATTAATACTGATTAATATTTAATAATAAAGCTCTACTTACTCTATTAATACTGATTCATATTTAATAGTAAAGTGTAAAAGCTCTACTTTCTCTATTAATACTGTTTAATATTTAATAATAAAGTGTAAAAGCACTACTTACTCTATTAATACTGATTATTATTTAATAATAGTGTAAAAGCACTACTTACTTTATTAATACTGATTAACATTTAATAATAAAGTGTAAAAGCACTACTTACTATATTAATACTGTTTAATATTTAATAATAAAGCTCTACTTACTCTATGAATACTGTTTAATATTTAATAATAAAGCTCTACTTACTCTATTAATACTGATTAATATTTAATAATAAAGCTCTACTTACTCTATTAATACTGATTAATATTTAATAGTAAAGTGTAAAAGCTCTACTTTCTCTATTAATACTGTTTAATATTTAATAATAAAGTGTAAAAGCACTACTTACTCTATTAATACTGTTTAATATTTAATAATGAAGTGTAAAAGCACTACTTACTCTATTAATACTGATTAATATTTAATAGTAAAGTGTAAAAGCTCTACTTACTCTATTAATACTGTTTAATATTTAATAATGAAGTGTAAAAGCACTACTTACTCTATTAATACTGTTTAATATTTAATAATAAAGTGTAAAAGCACGACTTACTCTATTAATACTGTTTAATATTTAATAATGAAGTGTAAAAGCACTACTTACTCTATAAGTACTGTTTAATATTTAATAATAAAGTGTAAAAGCTCTACTTACTCTATTAATACTGTTTAATATTTTATAACAAAGTGTAAAAGCGCTACTTACTCTATTAATACTGTTTAATATTTAATAATAAAGTGTAAAAGCACTACTTACTCTATTAATACTGTTTAATATTTAATAGTAAAGTGTAAAAGTACTACTTACTCTATTAAAACTGATTAATATTTAATAATAAAGTGTAAAAGCACTACTTACTTTATTAATACTGATAAATAATTAATAATAAAGTGTAAAAGCACTACTTACTTTATTAATACTGATTAATATTTAATAATAAAGTGTAAAAGCACTACTTACTCTATTAATACTGATTAATGTTTAATAATAAAATGTAAAAGCACTACCTACTTTATTAATACGGATTAATGTTTAATAATAAAGTGTAAAAGCACTACTTACTATATTAATACTGATTAATGTTCAATAATAAAGTGTAAAAGCACTACTTACTCTATTAATACTGTTTAATATTTAATAATAAAGTGTAAAAGTACTACTTACTCTATTAATACTGATTAATATTTAATAATAAAGTGTAAAAGCACTACTTACTTTATAAATACTTATTAATAATTAATAATAAAGTGTAAAAGCACTACTTACTATATTAATACTGATTAATATTTAATAATAAAGTGTAAAAGCACTACTTACTCTATTAATACTGTTTAATATTTAATAGTAAAGTGTAAATGTATTATTTACTCTATTAATACTGATTAATATTTAATAATAAAGTGTAAAAGCACTACTTACTCTATTAATACTGTTTAATATTTAATAATAAAGTGTAAAAACTCTACTTACTCTATTAATACTGTTTAATATTTTATAATAAAGTGTAAAAGCGCTACTTACTCTATTAATACTGTTTAATATTTAATCATAAAGTGTAAAAGTACTACTTACTCTATTAATACTGATTAATATTTAATAATAAAGTGTAAAAGCACTACTTCCTTTATTTATACTTATTATTAATTAATAATAAAGTGTAAAAGCACTACTTACTATATTAATAGTGTTTAAAATTTAATAGTAAAGTGTAAAAGTATTACTTACTCTATTAATATTGATTAATATTTAATAATAAAGTGTAAAAGCACTACATACTATATTAATACTGATTAATATTTAATAATAAAGTGTAAAAGCACTACTTACTTTATTAATACTGATTAATATTTAATAATAAAATGTAAAAGCACTACCTACTTTATTAATACTGATTAATATTTAATAATAAAGTGTAAAAGCACTACTTACTCTATTAATACTGATTAATATTTAATAATAAAGTGTAAAAGCACTACTTCCTTTATTAATACTTATTATTAATTAATAATAAAATGTAAAAGCACTACTTACTATATTAATACTGTTTAACATTTAATAGTAAAGTGTAAAAGTATTACTTACTCTATTAATATTGATTAATATTTAATAATAAAGTGTAAAAGCACTACATACTATATTAATACTGATTAATATTTAATAATAAAGTGTAAAAGCACTACTTACTTTATTAATACTGATTAATATTTAATAATAAAATGTAAAAGCACTACCTACTTTATTAATACTGATTAATATTTAATAATAAAGTGTAAAAACTCTACTTACTCTATTAATACTGATTAATATTTAATAATAAAGTGTAAAAGCACTACTTACTCTATATATACTGATTAATATTTAATAATAAAGTGTAAAAGCACTACTTACTTCATTAATACTGATTAATATTTAATAATAAAGTGTAAAAGCTCTACTTACTCTATTAATACTGATTAATATTGAATAATAAAGTGTAAAAGCACTCTTTACTCTATTAATACTGATTAATATTGAATAATAAAGTGTAAAGGCACTACTTACTCTATTAATACTGATTAATATTTAATAATAAAGTGTAAAAGCTCTACTTACTCTATTAATACTGTTTAATATTTAATAATAAAGTGTAAAAGCACTACTTACTCTATGAATACTGATTAATATTTAATAATAAAGTGTAAAAGCTCTACTTACTGTATTAATACTGATTAATATTTAATATTAAAGTGTAAAAGCTCTTCTTACTGTATTAATACTGTTTAATATTTAATAATAAAGTGTAAAAGCACTACTTACTCTATTAATACTGATTAATATTTAATAATAAAGTGTAAAAGCTCTACTTACTGTATTAATACTGTTTAATATTTAATAATAAAGTGTAAAAGCACTACTTACTCTATTAATACTGATTAATATTTAATAATAAAGTGTAAAAGCTCTACTTACTGTATTAATACTGTTTAATATTTAATAATAAAGTGTAAAAGCACTACTTACTCTATTAATACTGATTAATATTTAATAATAAAGTGTTTACTGAGTAAATAAAAAAATTACTGTCTGGAAACAAATAACTTTTTAAATACACAGTGGAGTCACATTATTATGACCACCAGCTAATTTCCAGAGCGACCACCGTGTGCAGCACGGGCAGCAGCTAGACCGACTGGGAGACTCAGTAAGGTCCTGGTAGGTGGTCATAGGTATATGGAGGTATCATGCTGACTGCAGTGCATCCCACAGCTGCTGGAGGGAGCGTGGAGGAAGATCCATAGAGACCCCACAGATGCTCAGTTGGGGGTCCAGGGTAGTATTTGGAAGTTTTGGATAGCGAGACCATCAGAGAAGACCATCAGCATGTATGGAGTATGTGATCTGCAAGGATGGATTCAGACCCACATCAGTTAAGAGGGTCTTCCATATGGATGAGTGGGTCCAGAGAACATCACCAGAACATTCCCAGAGCAGAAAGCTGCCACCATCCGAAGTAGGACTCCACTGTGTATAATAATGTCCCTCAAATGTAAAGGTGGTGTCTGTCCTATGTGTCCTCAGGTTGTCTTGCCTACGTTCATCCTGGAGAAGCGCTCTCTGCTGGAGATGTATGCAAACTTCATGGCCCACCCGGACATGTTCCTGGCCGTGTCCACGGGGGCAACCCCTGAGGAGCGGATGGTGCGCTTCGTGGAGTACTACCTGACCGCCTTCCACGAAGGACGTAAGGGTGCCGTGGCCAAAAAGCCCTACAACCCCATCCTGGGGGAAACGTTCCACTGTTCCTGGGAGGTTCCTCGGGACAGAGTGCGACCCCTCAGGACTCACATGCATTCCGCTGGGCCGGGGGCCAATCAGGAGGCGGCGGAGGCGGGGTCGGGGAGTTGTCGGGTGCGATTCGTGGCCGAGCAGGTTTCCCATCACCCCCCGGTGTCGGCGTTTTACTGCGAGTGCCGAGAGAGGGAGATGTGCGTGAACGTCCACGTCTGGACCAAGAGCAAGTTCATGGGCATGTCTGTGGGCGTGTCCATGGTGGGGGAAGGTGAGAGGGTTTATCTGCTGGGCTTTGTGATGTCACAAAATCCAACACATTTCTGTAGATCTACCGTTTAGCCCCGCCCACATAGGAGCTCCACTTATAGACTGTAGTTCATCTGATTCTCTGTATACTTTATTACTCTGTTCTTTAATGATCAGGACCCCCACAGGACCACCACAGAGAAGATACTATTAGAGAGGTGGGTCATTCTCAGTTTAGCAGTGACACTGAGGTGTTCAAACAGAGAATCAGTGTGTATAGGGGTGATGGTTTGTCTCTGAGCTGTGTGTGTAGTGTATTAGGTCAGTGTGGAGTGTGAGTCTGAGAGTGATCAGTCTCGTATCGGCAGCGTGGTTCTGGTCTTTGTGTGATTGGCGTGCGGGAGTGAAGTGGAGTGAGTATTGATCTGAGCTGTGTGTGTAGTGTATTAGGTCAGTGTAGAGTGTGAGTCTGAGAGTGATCAGTCTCGTATCGGCAGCGTGGTTCTAGTCTTTGTGTGACTGGCGTGCGGGAGTGAAGTGGAGTGAGTATTGATCTGAGCTGTGTGTGTAGTGTATCAGGTCAGTGTAGAGTGTGAGTCTGAGAGTGATCAGTATCGGCGGCGTGACTCTGGTCTTTGTGTGATTGGCGTATGGGAGTGAAGTGGAGTGAGTATTGATTTGAGCTGTTAAGCTGAATCAGGTCAGGAAGGTTGTTATAGTGGTGATACAGCTCAGGAGTGCATATCTGCGTTCAGAAGCGTTCTGAAAGCAGGACTGACCGACTCACTCTCTGAGTCACTGATACGGCGGGTGGGCTTCTTTCTCTGAGGACCACCAGGACAGCAGGTGAAAAAAAGGTAAAAAAAAAACACTTTACCTGCATACACACACACACTAGTGAACATGCATACTAGTGAACATGCACACTAATGAACATGCACACTAGTGAACATGCACACTAGTGAACATGCACACTAGTGAATATGCACACTAGTGAACACGCACAGTAGTAAACATGCATACTAGTAAACACACACACTAGTAAACATGCATACTAGTAAACACACACACTAGTGAACACCCACACTAGTGAACACGCACACTAGTAAACATGCATACTTGTAAACGCACACAATAGTGAACACGCACACTAGGGGCAGTGAAACTCCTATACACACACAAGTGAACACGCACTCTAGTGAACATGCATACGAGTAAACACACACACACACACTAGTGAACACGCACACTAGGGGGCAGTGAAACATCTACACACACACACTAGTGAACATCTACACTAGTGAACACACACACTAGGGGCCAGTGAAACACCCACATACACACACACACAAACACTAATGAACATGCACACTTGTGAACACTAGGGGGCAGTGAAACACCTGCATACACACACTAGTGAACATGCACACCAGTGAACATTAGCACACTAGTAAACACACCCCAGGGGCCAGTGAAACACCCACATACACACACACTAGTGAGCAAATACACTAGTGTGCAGTGAAACACCCACATGCACACACACAGTAGTGAACACACACTAGAGGGCAGAGAAATATGCACACACACACACACACACACACACACACACTAAGGGGCAGTAAGCACTCTTGCTTGGAGTGAGGCGGGTAGTTGGGGGTTAAGGATGTCTTGTTTAAAGGCCCCTGAGCCGTGTCCCGCCAGTTAAGACATCAAACTGGTAAACTGGTCTTCTGGTCACAAAGCTGATTCCCCAACCGCCAGCCTACCACTGCTCCACCAGCCAGCCGTGATCAGAACCAGTAGCCCAACACTGATCCTACGGTGGAGGTAGAGGTTGGGTAAGGTGGGGCCCAGCAGCTTATACACACTCATACAGAAGACCCCAGAGAAGCCCCTCAAAGACACAGTGCCTTCCACAACACAGGCCTGATACGTGATCCACGTCCGTCAGTAGTGTGAATGAACCTGCTCCCCGAAATCACCCTCATACACATGATCTGACCGCGTGAGGTCTAATCAGATTAGACGAACTGAGGAGCAGCGCAGGCCTTCATCCTGAAGAGGATCTGCTCTGACCAGCGGTCAGCGGGTCACTAACAGAAGAAGAAGAAACTGTGTGACGGCATCAGCTCCTGCAGAGTCTCCTTCCAGGATCAGTACAGTTCACACACATATACACTTGCTTTAATATTGTCTCATATATTCTTTAATTATTGGTCCTTGTATTGGTATTGTTGGTTCTGCAGAGGGTCCAACCGTTGGTCAGTCAATGAATCAATCAACCTTTATTTTCACAAGGTGTACATTGAGGGAGACCCTCATTTACAATGTCGCTGAGCGTTACAATTTTAATAAGTACTTAAAATGTAAAAGAAACAATACAATCAGAGACTAAATTAAGATAAAAAACAAACAAAAACTGAATAAGAAACTCAGGAATAAGACAAAAGTAAAAAAATAAGTCAATAAAAGAAGATATAAATATAGTAGTAAAACATAAAATAGTAAAAGAAATAATAATAAAATAATAATACTAATAGTAGAGTAAAAGAATGGTAAAAATAAAAAATAAAATAAATAAATAATCATAAAAGTGTTAACTAAAATTAAATAAAGCATTGGCAGGTCGAGCGGAGGTGGTTGGAAGAGAGATGGTCCTCATATCTTTCCTGCAGATTGTTCTATAGTTAGTAAAACACGTGGTCCTATAATTGGCCTTCAGATGGTCTTAAACTTGTGGCTACCATTGTTCCTATAGGTGGTCCTATAGCTGGTGGCAAATGTGGTCCTATAGTTGGTCTATCAGGTGGTCTTAAGGTTGTTCCTACCATTGATCCTATAGGTGGTCCAATAAACTTCTCCTGTTGGTCTGTTCATTCTCATCCTATTTTATTTTTTCATTTTTCCTGCAGATGATCCTATAGTTGCTAATACCTGTGGTCCTATAGTTAGTCTATCAGCTGGTCTTGAAGTTGTGCCTATAGGCTATTGTACTCTTCATCCTATAGTGCCTTCATTGTTCCCACAGGTGGTCCTATGGTTGGTTCTTCATGTGGTTTTTAAGTTGTGCCCACCCCTGGTCCTATATTTTGTCCTATAGGCTATTATTCAGTTTGTCCCACAGTTCTTTTTATTGTTCCTACAGATGGTAATGCCTGTGGTCCTACAGTTGGTCCTTCAGGTGGTCTTAAAGTTGTCTACCATTGGTCCTATAGGCTAGTGTACAGTTTGCCCCACAGTTCTTTCATTGTTCCTACAGATGATCCTATAGTTGGTCCTTCAGGTGGTCTTAAAGATGTGGCTACCATTGGTTCTATAGTTGGTCCTATAAACTAATGTACTGTTTGTCCTATAGTTCTTTATTGTTCTTACAGATGGTCCTATCAGTGGTCTTATAGTTGACCCTATTGTTGGTCCTACTGATGCCTGTATACATTGTTTTAGAGATGGTCTTTCAGGTGGTCCTATAGTCAGTTTTACAGACGGTCAGTTCAAATAGTCATACAGATGCACCGAGTTGGCCATACAGATGGTCCTGTAGTTGGTCATTTAGATAGTCCTACAGGTGGTCCAACAGGGGGTCCTACAACAAATCCTTCAGTTAAACATGGAGGTGGTAGCTGGTAAATTTCAGTATTATATAGACCCTATAGTTGCTCATTTAGACAATCTTACTGGTCGTCCAATAAGGGGGTCCTACAGGGGTCCTACAGTAAAACATGTACCTGGTTCATGGTTTGTCCTATGATTTACATGGACTTTAACAAACACTGGTGTAAATGTGCAATAGGTAATACTACAGGTGGTCCTGTAATTGGAACTACAGGTGGTCCTGTAATTGGAACTACAGGTGGTGCTGTAATTGGAACTACAGGTTGTCCTGTAATTGGAACTACAGGTTGTCCTGTAATTGGAACTACAGGTGGTCCTGTAATTGGAACTACAGGTGGTCCTGTAATTGGAACTACAGGTGGCCCTGTAATTGGAACTACAGGTGGCCCTGTAATTGGAACTACAGGTGGTCCTGTAATTGGAACTACAGGTGGTCCTGTAATTGGAACTACAGGTGGCGCTGTAATTGGAACTACAGGTGGTCCTGTAATTGGAACTACAGGTGGTCCTGTAATTGGAACTACAGGTGGTCCTGTAATTGGAACTACAGGTGATCCTGTAATTGGAACTACAGGTGGTCCTGTAATTGGAACTACAGGTGGTCCTGTAATTGGAACTACAGGTGGTCCTGTTATTGGAACTACTGGTGATCCTGTAATTGGAACTACAGGTGGTCCTGTAATTGGAACTACAGGTGGTCCTGTAATTGGAACTACAGGTGGTCCTGTAATTGGAACTACAGGTGATCCTGTAATTGGAACTACAGGTGATCCTGTAATTGGAACTACAGGTGGCCCTGTAATTGGAACTACAGGTGGTCCTGTAATTGGAACTACAGGTGGCGCTGTAATTGGAACTACAGGTGGTCCTGTAATTGGAACTACAGGTGGTCCTGTAATTGGAACTACAGGTTGTCCTGTAATTGGAACTACAGGTGGTCCTGTAATTGGAACTACAGGTGGTCCTGTAATTGGAACTACAGGTGGCCCTGTAATTGGAACTACAGGTGGCCCTGTAATTGGAACTACAGGTGGTCCTGTAATTGGAACTACAGGTGGCGCTGTAATTGGAACTACAGGTTGTCCTGTAATTGGAACTACAGGTGGTCCTGTAATTGGAACTACAGGTGGTCCTGTAATTGGAACTACAGGTGATCCTGTAATTGGAACTACAGGTGGTCCTGTAATTGGAACTACAGGTGGTCCTGTAATTGGAACTACAGGTGGTCCTGTTATTGGAACTACTGGTGATCCTGTAATTGGAACTACAGGTGGTCCTGTAATTGGAACTACAGGTGGTCCTGTAATTGGAACTACAGGTGGTCCTGTAATTGGAACTACAGGTGATCCTGTAATTGGAACTACAGGTGATCCTGTAATTGGAACTACAGGTGGTCCTGTAATTGGAACTACAGGTGGTCTTGTTATTGGAACTACAGGTGGTCCTGCAGGTGGTCCTATAAGGAATTTACAGAATTACTAAAAAAAACAAATGGGCTCAAAACATAGTCATCTAAAATCAGTTTCCAGGTTGTATGTAAAGTGACATCATGTCTGCCCATCACTGCCCTGTGACCTGTCCCCCGCAGGTGTCCTGAGCCTGCTGGAGCACGGTGAGGAGTACGTCTTTACACTGCCGTCCGCCTACGCCCGCTCCATCCTCACTGTCCCCTGGGTGGAGCTGGGGGGCAAGGTGACCATCAACTGCGCCAAGAGTGGGTACTCTGCTACGGTGACCTTCCACACCAAGCCTTTCTACGGGGGGAAGGTACACAGGTGTGTCCGAGCCGCATCACACCACCGTTTCCCAATCCCTGTATCTGTATCTAGGTAACGACGTAGGGAGCGTAGAGTCAGACAGAAGCCTCTCTTCTGATTGGTTATTTAAGATAACACCTGGCAAACACAGTGACCATGCTGGACATTCAGAACGCAGTGTTAAGTAATCTACTACATTGTATACTCTCAGTTTAACACTATCAGTTAAAGACAACTTCCTTTCACCTACCAATCTGTTTGAAGTTGTGCCCATTGGTCAGTTTCTGACCACAGAGACGCTCATGTCTGGATGTTTTTGGGTGGTGGTCCACTCCCAAACTAGCAGTGATAATGACCAGTGTAAAAAGTACCAGCAACACTGCAGTTAGTGGAAGTACAAGGTGGGTGTTTCTAATAAAGTGGCCAGTTAGTGGAATTAGGTAGGTACAATTTGTGTGTGTGTGTATATATATATATATATATATATATATATATATATATATATATATATATATATATATATATATATATATATATATATATATGTGTGTGTGTGTATGTGTGTATATATATATATATATATATATTTGTGTGTGTGTGTGTGTGTGTGTATATATATATATATACATATATATATATATATATATGTGTGTGTGTATGTGTGTATATATGTATATAATGTGTGTGTGTGTTTAGGGTAACAGCGGAGGTGAAACAGAACTCCAGTGGTACTATCGTGTGTAAGGCTCAGGGTGAATGGAACGGTACTCTGGAGTTCAGCTACAGCAGTGCAGACACCAAAGTTATCGACACCACTAAACTGCCCGTCATAAAGAAGCTGATTCGTCCGGTGGAGAAACAGGGCCGGACCGAGTCCCGGTGAGTTACATAATCACTGACATTCTAATCTCATTTTAATGTAAAAAAAAATAAATACATTTGGCCAAAATTGGATTTTTTTTTGTTTTTCTCAAAAATAAGTCTAATTAAATTCCAATCATGTGAATCAAATTATAACTCTTAATAATTTTACATTACTGACTATGAGTTATCCTGTAACTGCTTTATGTTTTCAGTATCAACTAGGTGTGAATTATTCAGTAGTTTCTATAAATTATTCAACAACACAACCAAATGATTTAGATCCAAATTCTCGAGTTATTTCTATGAATTATTCAGTAAATTGAATTATAATGTATATACCGTGCATCTCATCATTATTCATTGTCTGTTTGAATTATTTAGTATCTATTATAAATTACTCAATAATAGCCAAAAATTATTCAGTAATTACTACAGTAATTTCTCCGTAGCTTCTATGAATTATTCAGTACTGTTCATCTTATATACACATACACTACTATACAAAACCCTTCATCCAATCAATAAGTGTATGTTCACCAGTAAGAACAGCAGATCTCATTAGAACAGATGTAAATAATCAGACATACAATACAAAGTAACATGAATATGTTATTGTGAGAGAAGTAGATCAGATCTTGAGCTCCAGTTTGAAGAGCAAAGTTAGGTTCCAGATTTCTCCTGGACGCCCCAGACATTGTATGAATGTATTCAGTTCCTTCAGCAGCAAATCTTGATTTAGCTTAATGAAGTACTGAGCAGTCAAAGCAGGTATTAGATGAGAACTGATAATAATACTGGGTTGTTTAGGAGAAGCTTGGAAAGGGTTAAATAAACACACTGACGTATGGAAAATCAATACTTACTCTATTTATACTGATTAATATTTAATAATAAAGTGTAAAAGCACTACTTACTCTATTAATACTGATTAATATTTAATAAGAAAGTGTAAAAGCACTATTTACTCTATTAATACTGTTTAATATTTAATAATAAAGTGTAAAAGCACTACTTATTTTATTAATATTGATTAATATTTAATAATAAAGTGTAGAAGCACTACTTACTCTATTAATACTGATTAACATTTAATAATAAAGTGTAAAAGCACTATTTACTCTATTAATACTGATTAATATTTAATAATAAAGTGTAAAAGCACTACTTACTCTATTAATACTGTTTAATATTTAATAATAAAGTGTAAAAGCACTACTTATTCTATTAATATTGATTAATACTTAATAATAAAGTGTAAAAGCACTACTTACTCTATTAATACTGATTAATATTTAATAATAAAGTGTAAAAAAACTACTTGCTCTATTAACACTGACTAATATTTAATAATAAAGTGTAAAAGCACTACTTATTCTATTAATATTGATTAATATTTAATAATACAGTGTAAAAGCACTACTTACTATATTAATACTGTTTAATATTTAATAACAAAGTGTAAAAGCACTACTTACTCTATTAATACTGATTAATATTTAATAATAAAGTGTAAAAGCACTACTTACTCTATTAATACTGATTAATATTTAATAATAAAGTGTAAAAGCACTACTTATTCTATTAATATTGATTAATATTTAATAATACAGTGTAAAAGCACTACTTACTATATTAATACTGTTTAATATTTAATAATAAAGTGTAAAAGCACTACTTATTCTATTAATATTGATTAATATTTAATAATACAGTGTAAAAGCACTACTTACTCTATTAATACTGTTTAATATTTAATAACAAAGTGTAAAAGCACTACTTACTCTCACACTTTAAAATGTCCCCAAGTGACTAAAACTTGTCCATAGTACTGTATATATAGATTTAATAGTAATATAATAGAAAGATATTACAAACTTTATGGAAATGGCAAACATGGTAATAATTTTATTTAAAATTAGGCTAAAAATTGTGTGTGTAGGCAACTATGGCAACACGTTACCAGGGCACTGAAGGAGGGCAACATTGACGCAGCGACAGAACACAAGCATCAGCTGGAGGAAGGGCAGCGGGAGGAGGAGAGAGAGAGAGCAGCCAGTGGGTCACCATGGAAGCCCAAATACTTCACCAAACAGGTAATAACAGTATATCACCAACCACATACTTCACCAAACAGATACTAATAATATATCACCAACTACATACTTCACCAGATACTAATAATATATCACCAACCACATACTTCACCAGATACTAATAATATATCACCAACCACATACTTCACCAAACAGATACTAATAATATATCACCAACTACATACTTCACCAAACAGCTACTAATAATATCTCACCAACTACATACTTCACCAGATACTAATAATATATCACCAACTACATACTTCACCAAACAGATACTAATAATATATCACCAACCACATACTTCACCAAACAGATACTAATAATATCTCACCAACCACATACTTCACCAAACAGCTACTAATAATATATCACCAACTACATACTTCACCAAACAGCTACTAATAATATCTCACCAACTACATACTTCACCAAACAGATACTAATAATATATCACCAACCACATACTTCACCAAACAGCTACTAATAACATATCACCAACTACATACTTCACCAAACAGCTACTAATAATATATCACCAACCACATACTTCACCAAACAGCTACTAATAATATCTCACCAACTACATACTTCACCAAACAGATACTAATAATATATCACCAACTACATACTTCACCAAACAGCTACTAATAATATATCACCAACTACATACTTCACCAAACAGATACTAATAATATATCACCAACTACATACTTCACCAAACAGATACTAATAATATATCACCAACCACATACTTCACCAAACAGATACTAATAATATCTCACCAACTACATACTTCACCAAACAGCTACTAATAATATATCACCAACTACATACTTCACCAAACAGCTACTAATAATATCTCACCAACTACATACTTCACCAAACAGATACTAATAATATATCACCAACCACATACTTCACCAAACAGCTACTAATAACATATCACCAACTACATACTTCACCAAACAGCTACTAATAATATATCACCAACCACATACTTCACCAAACAGCTACTAATAATATATCACCAACCACATACTTCACCAAACAGCTACTAATAATATATCACCAACTACATACTTCACCAAACAGCTACTAATAATATATCACCAACCACATACTTCACCAAACAGATACTAATAATATATCACCAACTACATACTTCACCAAACAGATACTAATAATATATCACCAACTACATACTTCACCAGATACTAATAATATATCACCAACTACATACTTCACCAAACAGCTACTAATAATATCTCACCAACTACATACTTCACCAAACAGATACTAATAATATATCACCAACTACATACTTCACCAAACAGATACTAATAATATATCACCAACCACATACTTCACCAAACAGATACTAATAATATATCACCAACCACATACTTCACCAAACAGCTACTAATAATATATCACCAACTACATACTTCACCAAACAGCTACTAATAATATATCACCAACTACATACTTCACCAAACAGCTACTAATAATATATCACCAACTACATACTTCACCAAACAGATACTAATAATATATCACCAACCACATATTTCACCAAACAGCTCCTAATAATATATCACCAACTACATACTTCACCAAACAGATACTAATAATATATCACCAACTACATACTTCACCAAACAGATACTAATAATATATCACTAACCACATTCTACAGCATAGAAGGCAGCAGTTTAAAATCAAATCCCAGTCTACAGCGTAAAGTGTAACTCACTGCTATCAACCACCACACCAACCACTACATTATATAAACTACTCTTCCAACACTACACTATACCATCCACCACACAAACCAATACAATATACCAACCACTACTGTATACCAGCCTCTACACTATACCAACCACTACTGTATACCAGCCTCTACACTATACCAACCACTACTGTATACCAGCCTCTACACTATACCAACCACTACTATATACCAGCCTCTACACTATACCAACCACTACTGTATACCAGCCTCTACACTATACCAACCACTACTATATACCAGCCTCTACACTATACCAACCACTACTGTATACCAGCCTCTACACTATACCAACCACTACTATATACCAGCCTCTACACTATACCAACCACTACTTTATACCAGCCTCTACACTATACCAACCACTACTTTATACCAGCCTCTACACTATACCAACTACTACCCTATACCATCCACCACAGAAACCAATACAATATACCAACCACTGCTGTATACCAGCCTCTACACTATACCAACCACTACTTTATACCAGCCTCTACACTATACCAACCACTACTATATACCAACCACTTCACTATACCAACCACTACTATATACCAACCACTTCACTATACCAACCAATACACTATACTATATCAACTACTACACTATACCAACCACTACACTATACCAACCAATACACTATACCAATCACTACACTATACCAAAATATACCACTATACCAAGCACTACATTATACCAACCACTACACTATACCAATCACTACACTATACCAACCACTACACTATACCAACTACTACACTATACCAACCAATACACTATACCAACTACTACACTATACCAACCACTTCACTATACCAACCAATACACTATACCAATCACTACACTATACCAAAATATACCACTATACCAAGCACTACACTATACCAACCACTACACTACACCAACCACTACACTACACCAACCACTACACTATACCAACCACTACACTATACCAACCACTACACTACACCAACCACTACACTATACCAACCACTACACTACACCAACCACTACACTATAGCAACTACTACACTATACCAACCACTACACTATACCAACCACTACACTATACCAACCACTACTTTATACCAGCCTCTACACTATACCAAGTACTACACTATGCCAACCACTACACTATACCAACCACTACACTATACCAACCACTACACTATACATTTACAGCATTTAGCAGACGCTCTTATCCAGAGCGACTTACAAAAGTGCTTAGTGTTGGTTAGAGTATGAATCTCTATCTAGTACAAACAGGTTTAAGTCCAAACCACTCTTATACTCAAACACTGCCATAAACACAGGGCCAGTGCTGATACCTAGAAAAAAGACAATGCAATACCTAGCAAGACTGGAACACCTACAGAGAAGAGAACAAATACAAGACTACATACAGTACAAGTGCATTACTTAGCCAGAGCTCCTAGAAGATAAAGTGCAATTACAGTTTATACCAATACTTTAGTATATTAGTGATTATAAGTGCTTTACAAAGAGATGGTGGTCTTCAGTCTGCGTTTGAAGACCGCGAGAGAGTTCGCTGTTCGGACAGCCAGTGGAAGTTCGTTCCACCATCTGGGTGCCAGGACAGAGAAGCGTTTTGTTGCGTGTCTTCCATGAATCTTAAGAGATGGCGGGTCAAGCCGAGCCGTTCTTGAAGCCCGAAGGGCTCGAGGTGCGGTTCGACTTTTGGCCATTGCCATAAGGTAAGCAGGAGCTGGTCCATTCTTGGCTTTGTAGGCATCAGAACTTTAAATTGAATGTGAGCAGCTACAGGAAGCCAGTGAAGGGAGCGCAGCAGTGGAGTGACGTGAGTGAACTTGGGAAGATTGAAGACGAGCCGTGCTGCTGCATTCTGGATCAGTTGAAGGTCCTGATGGTCTGCAGAGGAAGATCAGCCAGGAGTGAGTTGCAGTAGTCCAGCCTTGAAATGACAAGAGACTGGACGAGCACCTGGGAGGCCTCCTGAGAGAGGAAGGGTCGGATGCGTCTGATGTTGTGGAGAATGTATCTGCATCACCGAGTCAGGTTCGTAATCTGGGCTGAGAACCATAACTGGTCATCCAGAGTCACACCAAGGTTTCTTGCATCTTTAGACGGAACAATGAAAGAGTTCTCGAATGAGATGGCAAGATCCTGCTGAGGACCTGTAGTTGCAGGGATAAACAGCAGCTCAGTCTTGCTGGGATTGAGCTTCAGATGATGAGCTGTCATCCATGAAGAGATGTCGGTCAGACATGCAGAGATACGACTGCAAACCTGAGTGTCAGACTGTGGGAAGGAAAGCATTAGTTGAGTGTCATCAGCATAGCAGTGGTAAGAGAAACCATGAGAGGTAATTACATTACCAAGAGAACGGGTGTAGAGTGAAAATAGGAGTGGACCTAGCACTGAGCCTTGAGGGACACCAGTGAGGAGCCTGCAAGGAGCAGATGTAGACCCTCTCCATGTTACCTGGTAAGACCGCCCCTCTAGATAGGACTCAAACCACTTCCATGCAGAGCCTGTGATTCCCAGGTCAGCGAGGACTGATAGAAGGATCTTGTGGTTCACCGTGTCGAAAGCTGCAGAGAGGTCCAGAAGGATCAGAACCGATGACAGTTTGGATGATCTTGCAGTCTGGAGCTTCTCAGTCACCGCTATGAGGGCTGTTTCTGTTGAGTGCGCTGGTTTGAAGCCGGACTGGTTGGGGTCCTGGAGCAGGTTCTGGGTGAGAAAGGGAGACAGTTGGTTATAAACAGCACGCTCAAGAATTTTTGATAGAAAAGAAAGGAGTGATACCGGCCGGTAGTTGCAGACATCTGAGCTGTCCAGTGTGGGCTTCTTCAGAATTGGAACCACTCTGGCAGTCTTGAATGCGGCTGGGACCCGTCCTGATGACAAGGAGCTGTTTATGATGAATGTGATGAAGGGCAGCAGATCCATGGAGACTGCCTGGAAGAGTGTGGATGGAATGGGATCCAGTGGGCAGGTGGTCGGGTTGCTGGATTTAAGTAGCTGTAGGACCTTGTCTGTGGAAAGAGGAGAGAAGCATGTTAAGGAATTACTGGTAAGAGGATGAGTATTGGTGAGGGAAGTGGAGCAAGAGGAAAACGACTGGCGGATTTTGTTAACCTTCTCCTCAAAGAAGGTGACAAAATCCTCTGGGGTAAGGGAAGAGGGTGGTGGGGGAGAGGGGGGTTTGAGAAGAGAGGAGAAAATACTAAAGAGCTTGCGTGGATCAGATGATGATGCTTCCAGTTTCTCCTTGTAGAAGGATGACTTGGCAGCAGTAACCTCCGTTGAGAACTTGTAGAGGAGAGCTTGGTAGGAGTGCAGGTCAGAGTCAAGCTGGGACTTCCTCCACTTCCTCTCTGCCTTCCTTAGCTCTCTCCGGTTGCTGCGTAGGACTTCAGTCAGCCACGGGGCAGGTGGAGAGGATCTAGCTGGCCTGGTGGAAAGAGGACACAGAAGGTTAACTGCAGATGAGAGTGAAGAAAGTAATGTATCTGTGGCTGTATCCAAAGAAAGAGAAAGAAAAGAATCAGGATGTGGGAGGGTAGTAAGGATAGTTGAAGCGAGAGACGAGTGAGAAATGGAGTGCAGGTTGCGTCGAGTGAAGGACGAGCCTGAAGAAGAGGCATTGACAGCGAGAGCAGTGAGGGAGAGTGTGAAAGATAGGAAGTGGTGATCTGAGCAGTGTATGGGGGTTACTGTCATATCCAGCGCTGGGACAGGTCTGCTGAAGATCAGGTCTAGGACGTTGCCTGCTCTGTGCGTTGGAGGGGTCTGGTTGAGCTCAAGGTCGAAGGATGACAGCAGCAGTTCGAGACCTGATGACTGCAGCTTGTTCGATGGAAGATTAAAGTCACCAAGGAGAATGATCGGGGTTCCATCAATGGGGAAGAGACTCAGAAGAACATCCAGCTCATCTATGAAGTTACCTAGAGGAGAAGGAGGACGATAAATGACAATGATATGCAGTTTAGTGGGGAAAGATACAGTTACAGCATGAAATTCAAAGGAAGAAATAGAGAGATGGGAGAATGAAAGTGGAGTGAAGTTCCACTTCCTAGACAAGAGCAAACCTGTGCCACCACCCCTGCCAGTCAGTCTCGGAGAGTGGGAGAAGTTAAAGGCAGAGGATAGGGCTGCTGGAGTCGCAGAGTTCTCAGGGCTGATCCAGGTCTCAGTCAAAGCCAGGAAGTGCAGTGAATGGTGAGATGCTAAGGCCGAGATGAAGTCAGCCTTCCGAACCGCAGATTGGCAATTCCAGAGTCCACCCATCACCCTGGTCTGAGAATGTGACGACCTTGAGGGATGGATGAGATTCCTTGCATTGCGCTTCTTGTGGTGACGACGGGCTCGTCTGGTTCTGTGGGTTGAGAGAACAGGTACTGGAGAACACATGTTTAAAGTGCAGCAGTGTAGTAACTTGAGAGTAAAGTAGTAGAATGAGAGAAAGAGATACTTAGCCAAGTTTGAAGGAGATCGCCTCTGTGTTGATATTAAATGGAACAGAAAAAGTGATCTGTCTAGTTTCTTAAGTCGCTGTAGACACCCCCTCAATATATCTGCCTAGTGGCTAGAAGGCCACTCCCAGCAGTTCACACCTTGAGCTAACCTGAAACCACACCTGAAGCTAGTACTAGCAATTAGCTCTAGAACCAGCAAAACAACCTTGTAGCAAGCAGTTTAAGTCAAAAGTAAAATATAGTGGTAAAATATACCACTATACCAAGCACTACACTATACCAACCACTACACTATACCAACCACTACACAATACCAAGCACTACACTATACCAACCACTACACTATACCAAGCACTACACTATATCAACCACTACACTATACCAAGCACTACACTATATCAACCACTACACTATACCAAGCACTACACTATACCAAGCACTACACTATACCAACCACTACACTATACCAACCACTACACTATACCAAGCACTACACTATATCAACCACTACACTATACCAATCACTACACTACACCAACCACTACACTACAGCAACTACTACACTATACCAACCACTACACTATACCAAGCACTACACTATATCAACCACTACACTATACCAAGCACTACACTATACCAACCACTGCACTATACCAAGCACTACACTATACCAACCACTACACTATACCAACCACTACACTATACCAAGCACTACACTATACCAAGCACTACACTATATCAACCACTACACTATACCAATCACTACACTACACCAACCACTACACTACAGCAACCACTACACTATACCAACCACTACACTATACCAAGCACTACACTATACCAACCACTACACTATACCAACCACTACACTACACCAACCGCTACACTATAGCAACTACTACACAATACCAACCACTACACTATACCAAACCACTACACTATACCAACCACTACACTATACCAATCACTACACTATACCAACCACTACACTATACCAATCACTACACTACACCAACCACTACACTATAGCAACTACTACACTATACCAATCACTACACTACACCAACCACTACACTATAGCAACTACTACACTATACCAACCACTACACTATAGCAACTACTACACTATACCAACCACTACACTATACTAACCACTACACTATACCAACCACTACACTATACCAACCACTACTTTATACCAGCCTCTACACTATACCAACTACTACACTATACCATCCAATACACTATACCAACCACTACACTATACCAACCACTACACAATACCAGCCTCTACACTATACCAACCACTACACTATACCAACTACTACACTATACCATCCAATACACTATACCAACCACTACACTATACCAACTACTACACTATACCAACCACTACACTATACCAACCACTACTTTATACCAGCCTCTACACTATACCAACTACTACACTATACCATCCAATACACTATACCAACCACTACACTATACCAACTACTACACAATACCAGCCTCTACACTATACCAACCACTACACTATACCAACTACTACACTATACCAGCCTCTACACTACACCAACCACTACACTATACAACTCACTACACTATACCAACTACTACACAATACCAGCCTCTACACTATACCAACCACTACACTATACCAACCACTACAGTAGAAACAAGGGCTGGAATACAACTCAGCGGAACAATCATTGTATGTTTTATGAGCCCATGTTCTCTATCTGCTACGCTCACTGCTGGGTGTTCCTCCCTAGAGCGACGGCTGGGTCTACAATAACCCTCTATGGAAAACGCACTGAGCAGTCCCTGGACACTGACTCTATAAGCCGGACACACTTCTAACGCTGGCAGCCTCAGGTCCACTTCAAACCATGGAGAGGCGAAAGCTGAGCAGGACAGAGCGAAAAGGCTTGTGGACAAACAGGACCAAATAGAAGAAATCTAGGCTATGAGTCGTTACTGCTGCCTCTGGGCACTGATAGATGAACTGTAGATGAATCTGAAGGCGAGAACGCAGGTACTAGCTCTTTATTCTCTCTAAACTTAGAAGCTCTGTTATAGTAGGCTACTTTTATATAACAGCATTACACTATATATATGAAAACTATACGATATGTAGGATATATCTATTTTTCACCCGAGCCTTTGGTTTGCGTCCACATCTACCTGTGCACGGTGCGTCTGAAGTGATTCTCCATGTGGTGCTTCTTACTTTCACTGGTCAACCATCCATACAGAAGCTTCCAAGCTTACCACACCCACCTGGGAGACCCTCCAGACGTCTCTTCTAAGAGTTTGATGTGGACCATCATGTTGTCTTCATCTTCTTTCCTGGTAGAACACTAAATCTGCCTCGGCGGTCGTTTCTCTTTTCCCGGCCCTGAAAGAGCCTTCTGAGATGAATGTATGGTCCGACCACCCGGTGGGCTAGTTGTAGCATTGCTAAGGACCCTTGTTCGGTTCGGTGAGAAATGACCCGCCATGTCTTTTTATGTAGGTCAGTCCTGATGACTTGACCTTCAATGGGCCTCAACAGGACGCCACTGTAGGGAGCGATTGAGGGGAAAGGAGATCCGACTCTGACTCTGAGCAGGGTCCGAGGGAGTGGGTCACTATTATACCTCAGCGTCTTCACTCAGAGATACAGCGTCCGGCTGCTATCGGATTTAGATCGCACGTTTCTTTAGACACACGTACACTTTGCACTTTGGTTCACGCCGAGGCCTCAACTTCAGCGTCACTCTGAACGTACTGCCATTTCTACTCCTGACTTCGAGGCTCGTTTCTGTTTGAGTCCCACTTTATATGAAGCGTCTCTGATAACTGTGTAGTTACACATGTACGACTCATGCAGCGACTATGTAGCTACTACTGATGTAGCCACTGTTACACATGGATTAGGTAATAACACGTGTATTCATTACTTTATTCCTCATGTAATTACATACCAGAGTATCTCGATAGTTATGACAGCATAGTTTCTCTTATGAGCGTTGAGCAATTACAATGCATTTGTAATTGGACTATTTTCTTTTCCAGCATTATAAGCCTACATAATGTTAGAATTATAGTGTTATTACCTGTTTTACTTAATCTTAATTTTCTGTTTTATTTTTCTTTATTATTTTATTTGATATAATTAGTCTTGTATTATTATTTTATTTAATCTTATTTTATTTTTATTTTTTTATTATTATTTTATTATAATTATATCTTTATAATAAAAGTTTATTATTTGTAATCTCTTATCCTCCTTTGCAAATCTTAGCTTTTATCTATTTTATTATTCTATCTTATTTTATTTTAATATTTTTTTTTAATTATTTTATTATTATAATATATTTTTAATAAAATTGTATTATTATTTGTAATCTCTTATCCTCTCTTTTAAATCTTAACTTTTATCTATTTTTAGTATTATTATTATTTCTACTTTTGTATTCACTGTCCTTTTTTAAATTTTCGTTTAATGTGTATTAGCTACTTCTCAGTTGTTTTAATTTATAATAATTAAATTTTGTGTACATTGAAAATGAGGGTTGCTCTTAATGTACATCCGAGCTTAAATAAAGGTTGATTGATTGATTGATTGAACTTCTATTACAGTATTGATACTGGAAGTGTTTTTACTTTCACTTTGAATTTTAAACCATACTGTACTAACATAGTGACAGCGTTTTTGCACTTAATAAAAAATACCTTAATAAATTGTATTATTTAAATTTAAATAATTAAATTAATGATGCAAGTAATTTTGAGTGTATTATATATCGTCGCTGTCTTGCGATTTGTTTGTTGATTTTAATTTTTGTTTACTGTTAAAACACAAAAACCTCTGTATACACTGTGTGAGAATTTCAGGATGGATGGACCAATAGAAATTCTCCAAAACAGCTTGGGAAAAATTCCGGTTCCATTGACGTACATTGAAAGTAAAGACAGTTTTTGGCCTCTCCTGTAAAGTTACTGTTTTTGGAGATACTTATTTTTATTTGGACAGCGACGATATGTAGTTATACTCGTCTTATTGCTAATGTGTAATTACAGGATAATTAATTAAATATTGGTTACTCTTATGTAATTACATGAGGCCAAAAGTGAAGCTGTGCTGCTGTAAACTATCTGTAACGGTAGCTACAGCCGTAGTAGTTACGTTGTAGTTACGTTGTAGTTACTACACAGTTATTACAGCCATTATGAAGCTGGATCTTTGTTAGTTTCTATCTTTATCTGATAATATGTCTTAATTGAATAGCTCGCAGAATGCTAATGGGGGCTAATGCAGCTCCCAGTTAGCTAGCGTTAGCCATGTTAGCATGCTATGTTGGGTTTGGTGGACGTAATTAATCTTATCTAACGTTTCGGTGGACGAACGCGGGAACTCACACTTGTGTTTTTTTAGATATGTTACGTCGGATCATTTCCATGGCAACCACAGTGCGTCTCTGTCGTGAAATGTCCTGACTGTTATTTGCTACTGCTCGTTAATCCACTGCGAATAAAGGAAGCAGATTAAAACGCTACCGCTGTCTCGCGCTCTCTTTTACTCAGAACGGAGGAACTCACTGACGCATTGTGTTTATTTATTGGTTTATTTATTTTTTTCATTAGAAAGAGAGAAAACAAAAGTTGGCATTGACATTCAGAAATGTTCAGCACACGCTGCCCTCTTCTGGTCGACCACAGCAGTGCAGCCAGAAGTGCTTCCCAGATGTGGCACGGTGGGAAATACGACTAGCTTGTTCGTACAGAGTCGAGCGTTTCCTGGTTGTTTTGTTCAACGTAGCCAATCCAACATCTCAAACTGTAACCAAGGCAACGGAAACAAGATGTGGCAGGAGGGAAAAAAAACAAACAGGATGAAAAAATAAGGCAACGTAACACACGCCGTACAGAAGTGGCTTCGTTAAGGCTCGTCTACGTCCCAACGCCGGCCTGTCCGCACGTATCTTAGCAACGGAAGATAAACCTGTTCCTAGTTTCTTCTTCATCCACACATAAACACAACAGACACAGCAGGCAGAACAAAGACGAGGCTCCTTAGAAATTCTACAGAAGTAAACATTCAGGAACTCAATACAGCAATAAATAAATAAATAAATAACACTGTCCTAATACATATGCAGCAGCAGGACAGTCAGGACACATTCCTATCTGTTCTCCTCTCGCGCACTGAGCTGGAAGCCTGAACTACTAACTATGAAACCCTTTATTTGTTGGGCCCAGTATTGAGCCATGAGGCACTCCACAGAGTTCTCAGCACTCAGGCTAACGTCTGCTGCTGGAGAGGGACGGAATTCCACACGTCTACACGTCCTCGTCCTTAGCGCAGCGAGAAACCAACGTTCCAAACCTCCACCTGTAGGAACTGAACAACAGCGCTGGTGTGGAGGTGCTATTGTGAGAGTGTTACGGCTGAAGGAGTGATATTTCACTGGCGGCCCCCCTGATGCTGGCAGTAGGTCTGTGCTAGGACTGATGGGGTCAGCGGGGGGGGCGGCGGTATAACAGTGCCTGCAGTGGACAAGGTCCACTGTAAGTGTAAATGTAAGTGGACGTGTATTTACAGCCAGCTCTGAATCCTGGAGGACCTGGTGAGGCTCGCTCTGCTGAGGAAGACCACCGCAGACATAGTTTATCAGCGAATCCTCCAAATGAGTTTTAATGTTTATTGTTTAGATATCTGAGCGCTGCGGTGGGCTGCGGTGGGCTGTGGTGGGCTGTGGTGTTTAAGGGTCCTGATTGTGGTTTATATAAAAGTGTGGACAGAACAGGAGACACGATGGACACACACACGAGACTTCACTGAAGATCATCAGAGTCTGAGTATGCACCACTTAAAGAATCTGAGAACACACTAGTGAACACACACTAGTGAACACACACTAGGGGGCAGTGAAACACGCACATGCACACACACATACACACTAGTGAACACACACTAGTGAACATACAAACTAGGGGGTAGTGAAACATGCACATGTCTACACACACATACACACTAGTGAACACACACTAGTGAACATACAAACTAAGGGGTAGTGAAACATGCACATGTCTACATACACACACACACACACACACACTAGTGAACATACAAACTAGGGGGTAGTGAAACATGCACATGTCTACACACACATACACACTAGTGAACACACACTAGTGAACATACAAACTAAGGGGTAGTGAAACATGCACATGTCTACACACACATACTAGTGAACACACACTAGTGAACATACAAACTAGGGCGTAGTGAAACATGCAGATGTCTACATACACACACACACACACTAGTGAACATACAAACTAGGGCATAGTGAAACATGCACATGTCTACACACACACACACACACACACTAGTGAACACACACTAGGGGACAGTAAAATATTCAGATACACACAAATACACTAGTGAACACACACTAGGGGCAGTGAAACACATACACAAACACACACACTAGTGAAAAGACACACTAGGGCGTAGTGAAACATGCACATGTCTACACACACACACACACACACACACAAACACACACACACTCACACCCACATACACACAGACACTAATAAACACACACAAGGGGGCAGTGAAACACCCACATACACACACACACTAGTGAACACACACTAGGGGGCAGTGAAACACCCACATACACACACACTAGTGAACACACACACTAGTGGGCAGTGAAACACGCACATGCACACACACACACACACTAGTGAACACACACTAGTGAACATACAAACTAGGGGGTAGTGAAACATGCACATGTCTACACACACACACACACTAGGGGGCTGTGAAACACCCACATATACACACACACACACTAGTACCCGGGGAGCAGTTGGGGGTTGGGTGTCTGGTTCAGTGTGCTGTGTCAGTTGACAAAATCAAACCAGCAAATTCTGCTCACAAGGTCCAGCTCACCACTACCGCACCACTGATACGTGAATCGTATGAATAATTACATAATATTAGATCACTTACTGATAACAGCAGCCGCACACCACTCACACCACTCACACCACTCACACCACACACACCACTCACACCACACACACCGGGTTCTCTTCCAGATCACTCTGGAGCATTTCTATTGGTCCATCCACCATAACATGAATATTCACAGCATATGAAGCAACAAAAACAAGAATACATGGTTTTCTCTGCACAGCGATGATAAACATATGTCCTGTGCATATATACACATATAAAAAAAAATATATATATATATATATATATATATATATATAAACATGCATCATAATAGAACCCCTTCAAACACCACACTGAACCTGGTGTCTATTGGCTCTGCTGGCATTATTATATAATACTGATATATATATATATATATATATATATATATATATATATATATAGCTATATATATATAGCTTTATAAATATAATAACTTCCCCAACTAACTAAACCTTTACACTGTACTGTACGACAGCAGCCATATACACTCCTATTACACCTGCACACCCCCTACAGAGAACACATTCGACACACAATCACTGTTTAATAACTGGGGAAAATAAGATGCTAATTAATTAATTATGGCCTTACAAAATGTTTATATTGAATATTTTATTCATTTTCCCAATATGTTAAAATCCAATATAGAAATGTTATAATCTATGGATAATTGACGTAATTAAATGTTTAACTTTTGGGTTATTTAGTTTAAGTAATTTAAATTTTGCATATGGCTCTTGAGAGAAATCATTATCATCATATGTACTTTATTTGTGGAGACTTACCAAATGGACTCTGATACTCTGAAGCAACTCTGCAGTGGATGACCCCCACTCCTTTGTTTGTATTTAAATAACATTTTTGTCTCCTGCCTTTAAAGTGATACAATCACAATCGAGGTGGCAACATACCAACCCCTATACCCCCCTCTAAGGGTGACATGCAAATACCGTCACTTTCTTTCCCCCGCTTCCCCCTCCTTAACCTCCTACACCCCCTACCGTTTGACCCTTTCCTTAACTCCTACTTAAACTGGAGTTACTGAGTTAGACTGAGAGAGAGATGGACTGGACCTCCAGAGACTGACGAGCAACAGACCGATGACCTAAGAAGACGTGTATGTGCTTCTGCATGCACGTGATTAAGACTTCTTCCCGACCGCTAACAGACCGGCTGTGATCGACTGAGCTGTACCCACTTTTCCTGTGTGTCAATAAACTCAAGTCGAAGCTGAAGGTCTCCTGACTTCTGATTCCTGAAGGCTGAATTTCTAACACTCTGTATACTCACACTATACAGGACAAAGTTTATACATGTCTTCCTGCCCCCCCCCCACACACACACTTTTATTCCTTTATATGTTTATCATATATTTTATGAAATGATTGTATCTTGTATTGCTTTGTTTGTAAAGCGAATTTGAGTTTCTTGATATAATAATTTCTTGATTATAAATGTATTAATTATTATTATTATTATTATTATTATTATTATTATTATTATTATTATTATTATTATTATGTATCTCCATTTTTGTAGATGTTTATTTTTCTACATCAATAAAACACGACAGCTGCCGTTCACCTTGTGTCATAAATTCCAGAGGAGGAATGGACCAACAGAAATGATAATTTTATAAATAGCTTGGAAAAAATTTTGGTTCCATTGAAAGTAAAGACAGTGTTTGTTCTCTCCAGTAAAGTTGCTATTTTTTTCTTTGGACAACAACAAATAAATATATATATAATTGTTGTCTAAAGAAAAACAAGTGTGTGTATATATATAAAATCATTGTTGTCTGAAGAAAAACCAGTATCAGATTAGGGCTGGAGCTAAACATCTGCAGGTCTCCTCCAGGATTGAGTTCCTCTGCTCTGGGGCCTGTTTTACTGGTAGTAGAAGGATCTACTCAGGGTTTATACTTTGTTTTGGTATATATAGACTTGCAAACATTGATATTTAACAAGTGGACTTGGTGACATACAGTCATAACTCCTGAAGTTAAAACCTGCCTAGAGGCTGGACACCTGGACCAGAGCTGGTTTCAGCAGGTAAACAGTTCCCGGTTAAACGGCGGCTAACGAAGCTACAACTCCTCCCAGTTTGAGTTTGGGTCTGCAGTCGAGCAGCGTGTGTAGATATGAATGTGTGCTGAAGTGTTTACTGCGCTACTTATTCATGAGTAGAGCTCTGAGCCCAAACACCACCGCCCTGGAACTGTGGAGATAATTACCACCATCCATATCAGAGCCTTTCTCTCCAGTTCCTCTGGGACCCCAGATGGTCCACGGCTTTACTTTGTCCCAGCGTGCTGGAGCGGAAGCGTGGGCCATCTGGGGGTCCCTAAGGAACTGTGTGAGAACCTCTGAACTGTATATCATCTACATGATCATTCGTTGGGCAAACTGCACTCCCAGCAACTTTTACATTCAATAGTAACTAAACTAACCAACACGTCTCCAAATCCAGAGACTCAAGTCCTCAAGTCCAACACAAGACATAGATGACAGACGACAGACGTGGATAATAACATTGTTGTTGATATGATGGAAACCATACTGGGCAATTTAACTTTTAGTTTATTTAATTAATTACATTTAAAAAAAAAAAAATATATATATATATATATATATATATATATATATATATGTATTATCACTGCCTATTTTTGTTGCTTTTTATTTTTCTACATCATTTGAACCTGACAGGTGCTCTTCATATTCTGTGAAATTATATTATATTATATTATATTATATTATATTATATTATATTATATTATATGACGATTGGACCAATAGAAATGCTCCAAAATAAGAAGTTAAAAATTCTGGTTCCATTGACTTCCATTGAAAGTTAAGAAGGTTTTTGGCCTCTCCTGTAAAGTTACCATTGTGGAAATATAAAAAACATGTAGACTTTATTTTGTTAAATATTTACAATGTGTCAACATTTCATAATGAATGGACCAATAGAAACGCTCCAAATTATTTCCTAAGCTTATTAGGGTTCCATTGACTTGCAATGAGAGCAAAGTTGCTAATGTAAATCATGGCCTTACAATGTGTTTTATACTGTATACTGTTATACACTAAAATCTGCAGAGAAATCACATATTCCAATTTTGCATATAACTGTGTACGATCAATACATACACATATATATATATATATATATATATATATATATATATATATATATATATATATATATATATATATATATATATATATATATAGTCACTGTCCAAAGAAAAAGCTTTACTAGCTTTACAGGAGAGACCATTCTGAAATGTCAATGCAAGTTAATAGAAAAAAATGTTTTATTCCAATTGATTTAGGAGCATTTCTATTGGTCCATTCATCATGATTTAAATAAGCACAGGATATGAAGAGTTGTCATGTTGAAATAATATTAAAAAATGAAAATCAAGGATATATACATATATGTCCATTTTTATTTTTCTGCTTCATTTGCATTTGAATGCAGTGGATGCTCTTTACAGTGTCTGGGGATGTCATGATGAATGGACCAATAGAAATGCTCCAAAATACTTTGGAAAAACTTCTGGTTCCATTGACTTACATTAAAAGTAATTAATATTTTTGCCTCCTCCTGTAAAAAAAAAAAAATCTCTATATATATATTTATCGTTGTTGTCAAGTGAAAAACATGTGGATTTTTATCGATTTCTATTTTTCTGCATGAGTTAAATGTAGCAGTTGTTGTTTACAATCAATTTCATAATGAATGGACCAATAGAAGATCTCCAAAATAGCAACGATATATATATATATAAATATATGATTAGTTCTTAACCCAAAATGTCCTAGGACTAAAGGACTACAGGACTAAAGGACTAAAGGACTAAAGAAAACCCCACATTCATGAAAAACGTTCAGCTTCATGAATATTGCATTCGTTTCCCCAAACCCTGTCAGACCACATCATAAATACTAACTCAAACAAAACACCGAACTTAAAAAATACCACAGCATCCAATCAGAACCCTCCATACAGCGCTACTGCTCAGACACTGTCTCCGCAGCTGGTCAGGACGGGCCGAGCTCGGTCTGCTGGACCGTGTTCCTGCATGGGTTCCTCAGTTCCTCATACGGGTCAGCGTGTCAGGAACACAGGGCAGCCTGGCCGTCCCCTCGCTCGGCAGCAGACGGGCTCTTTGGTGTAACTCTAGTAGAAACTGCACTAACGGACCACCTTCAGAGAAAACAACCCCCCAAAACACACAGTCAGGAGTTCCAGTAGAAACAGAAACCAAAAACGAATGAGGAGAAAGGAAGAGGCGAGACGGTGAGGGGACATTCTGCCTCCTGCCACACGGGGGCGACATCTGAGCAGCAACGCCGCGCCGCTGCTCTGCATCCTGGCTCGTCTTCAGTGCTGAGTCTCCCGTCCACCCGTCTCTGTCGCGTCCCGCTCCAGTCCTGCTCTACTTCCTGTGGAGTCTCCTCCCCTTTTTCAGCACCAGCCTGTTCTTCACATAGCCACGCTTCCTCCTAGCTCCCTGTAGAACAAGAACACACACAGAGCGTCAGCGGTTCTCCTGTAGAACACACACAGAGCGTCAGCGGTTCTCCTGTAGAACACACAGAGCGTCAGCGGTTCTCCTGTAGAACACACACAGAGCGTCAGCGGTTCTCCTGTAGAACACACACAGAGCGTCAGCGGTTCTCCTGTAGAACACACAGAGCGTCAGCGGTTCTCCTGTAGAACACACACAGAGCGTCAGCGGTTCTCCTGTAGAACACAAACAGAGCGTCAGCGGTTCTCCTGTAGAACACACAGAGCGTCAGCGGTTCTCCTGTAGAACACACACAGAGCGTCAGCCGTTCTCCTGTAGAACACACACAGAGCGTCAGCGGTTCTCCTGTAGAACACACACAGAGCGTCAGCGCTTCTCCTGTAGAACACAAACAGAGCGTCAGCGGTTCTCCTGTAGAACACACAGAGCGTCAGCGGTTCTCCTGTAGAACACACACAGAGCGTCAGCGGTTCTCCTGTAGAACACACAGAGCGTCAGCGGTTCTCCTGTAGAACACAAACAGAGCGTCAGCGGTTCTCCTGTAGAACACACACAGAGCGTCAGCGGTTCTCCTGTAGAACACACAGAGCGTCAGCGGTTCTCCTGTAGAACACAAACAGAGCGTCAGCGGTTCTCCTGTAGAACACACAGAGCGTCAGCGGTTCTCCTGTAGAACACACACAGAGCGTCAGCGGTTCTCCTGTAGAACACACACAGAGCGCCAGCGGTTCTCCTGTAGAACACACACAGAGCGTCAGCGGTTCTCTTGTAGAACACACACAGAGCGCCAGCGGTTCTCCTGTAGAACACACACAGAGCGTCAGCGGTTCTCCTGTAGAACACACACAGAGCGTCAGCGGTTCTCCTGTAGAACACACACAGAGCGTCAGCGGATCTCCTGTAGAACACACACAGAGCGTCAGCGGTTCTCCTGTAGAACACACACAGAGCGTCAGCGGTTCTCCTGTAGAACACACACTACCTTTTTGGGCGTGTACTTCTGTTTGGGGACGAGGTTGGTGACGCGCAGCTTGTGGCCCAGCGGTTCTCGGTTCTCCAGTTTCTTCACTTTGTAAATTCTCACCAGCCAGTGCTCGGAGGTGAAGGCCTCCTCCAGGTGCTGGAACTTAATGTCTTTGTTTCCGATCTCAGCGTTTCTGGTGCGGTCGAAACCGGGCGGAGTCCGGAAGTCCAGCTGGAGAGAGACGGGAGGAGAGGATGAAACTCTTGATTCTAGTAAAGGTCTGTATTTGGTGTGGTTGGTGTAGTAGTTGGTATAGTGTAGTGACTACCATATTGTAGTGGGTGATATAATGTAGTAAGTTGCTATAGTGTAATAGTTGGTATAGTGTATTGGATGGTATAGTGTAATAGTTGGTATAGTGTAGTGGATGGTATAGTGTAGTGGATGGTATAGTGTAGTGGATGGTATAGTGTAGTGACTACCATATTGTAGTGGGTGATATAATGTAGTAAGTTGCTATAGTGTAATAGTTGGTATAGTGTATTGGATGGTATAGTGTAATAGTTGGTATAGTGTAGTGGTTGGTATAGTGTAGTGGATGGTATAGTGTAGTAGTTAGTATAGTGTAGTGGTTGGTATAGTGTAGTGGTTAGTATAGTGTAGTGGTTGGTATAGTGTAGTGGATGGTATAGTGTAGTGGTTGGTATAGTGTAGTGGATGGTATAGTGTAGTGGTTGGTATAGTGTAGTGATTGGTATAGTGTAGTGGTTGGTATAGTGTAGTGAGTTGGTATAGTGTAGGGGTTGGTATAGTGTAGTGGTTGGTATAGTGTAGTGGTTGGTATAGTGTAGTGGTTGGTATAGTGTAGTAGTTGGTATAGTGTAGTGACTGCCATATTGTAGTGGGTGATATAATGTAGTAAGTTTGTATAGTGTAATAGTTGGTATAGTGTAGTAGTTGGTATAGTGTTGTGGTTGGCATAGTATAGTGGTTGGCATAGTGTAGTGGTTAGTATAGTGTAGTGGTTAGTATAGTGTAGTGGTTGGTATAGTATAATGGTTGGTATAGTGTAGTGGTTGGTATAGTGTAGTGGTTGGTATAGTGTAGTGGTTAGTAAAGTGTAGAGGTTGGTATAGTGTAGTGATTGGTATAGTGTAGTGGTTGGTATAGTATAGTGGTTGGTATAGTGTAGTGGTTGGTATAGTGTAGAGGTTTGTATAGTGTAGTGGATGGTAAAGTGTAGTGGTTGGTATAGTGTAGTGATTGGTATAGTGTAGTGGTTGGTATAGTGTAGTGAGTTGGTATAGTGTAGGGGTTGGTATAGTGTAGTGGTTGGTATAGTGTAGTGGTTGGTATAGTGTAGTGGTTGGTATAGTGTAGTAGTTGGTATAGTGTAGTGACTGCCATATTGTAGTGGGTGATATAATGTAGTAAGTTTGTATAGTGTAATAGTTGGTATAGTGTAGTAGTTGGTATAGTGTTGTGGTTGGCATAGTATAGTGGTTGGCATAGTGTAGTGGTTAGTATAGTGTAGTGGTTAGTATAGTGTAGTGGTTGGTATAGTATAATGGTTGGTATAGTGTAGTGGTTGGTATAGTGTAGTGGTTGGTATAGTGTAGTGGTTAGTAAAGTGTAGAGGTTGGTATAGTGTAGTGATTGGTATAGTGTAGTGGTTGGTATAGTATAGTGGTTGGTATAGTGTAGTGGTTGGTATAGTGTAGAGGTTTGTATAGTGTAGTGGATGGTAAAGTGTAGTGGTTGGTATTATGTAGTAGTTTGTATAGTGATTGGTATAGTGTAGTTAGTTGTACTGGTTGGTGTAGTGTAGTAGTTGGTATAGTGTAGTGGTTGGTATAGTGTAGTGAGTTGTATAGTGTAGTGGTTGGTATTGTGTAGTGAGTTGTATAGTGTAGTGGTTGGTATTGTGTAGTTGTTGGTATAGTGTAGTGGTTGGTATTGTGTAGTAGTTGGTATAGTGTAGTGGTTGGTATAGTGTAGTGAGTTGTATAGTGTAGTGGTTGGTATAGTGTAGTAGTTGGTATAGTGTAGTGGTTGGTATAGTGTAGTGAGTTGTATAGTGTAGTGGTTGGTATTGTATAGTTGTTGGTGTAGTGTAGTGGTTGGTATAGTGTAGTGAGTTGTATAGTGTAGTGGTTGGTATTGTGTAGTGAGTTGTATAGTGTAGTGGTTGGTATTGTGTAGTTGTTGGTATAGTGTAGTGAGTTGTATAGTGTAGTGGTTGGTATAGTGTAGTAGTTGGTATAGTGTAGTGGTTGGTATAGTGTAGTGGTTGGTGTAGTGTAGTGAGTTGTATAGTGTAGTGGTTGGTATAGTGTAGTGGTTGGTATAGTGTAGTGAGTTGTATAGTGTAGTGGTTGGTATAGTGTAGTTGTTGGTATAGTGTAGTGAGTTGTATAGTGTAGTGGTTGGTATAGTGTAGTGGTTGGTATAGTGTAGTGGTTGGTATTGTGTAGTTGTTGGTATAGTGTAGTGAGCTACTAGTGTCCTCTCTTAGGGTGTCCTCACTGCCTGTTCCTCACGACCAACCACTACATTATACAACTCACTACACTATACCAACCACTACACTATACCAATCACTACACTATACCAACCACTACACTATACCATCCACTACACTATACCAACCACTACACTATACCAACCCCTACACTATACCAACTCACTACACTATACCAACCACTACACTATACCAATCACTACACTATACCAACCACTACACTATACCATCCACTACACTATACCAACCACTACACTATACCATCCACTACACTATACCAACCACTACACTATACCAATTCACTACACTATACCAACCACTACACTATACCAACCACTACACTATACCACTACACTATACCAACCACTACACTATACCAACCCCTACACTACATCAACTTCTATACCAACCACTACACTATACCATCCACTATACTATACCAGGTTTTCACTTGGGGGTTCTCACCACTCACTACTAGGTTCCCACTACTGGTTTTGCACTACTGCACAATATATTTTGTGTGTGCTTCTGTAAACAGTCTGCTCTCGTGATTAAATATTAACTCTATATCCCACTAACTCTTGACTTTGGTATTCTTCAGCATCTTCTCAGGTCATATTCACCTACAGGCTGTAGTAAAACCGTCCTCCCAAGACCGACAGTCAGAATGTGGTGGGTCGTTGCCCGTGGCTTTTTTAAAAAGTGGTGGGTCAAGAGTGGGTAAGGGTTTGGTTTAAGTTTGGGGTTGATTTTAAAGATTGATTTCAGAGATGACTCAGAGATGACATTCCTTTAAAAACGTCTTAAAGGCACAGTAACCGAAACAGCCTGCTGAGTGCTGAGAAATAGAGAGAGGCTGGAAATGGTAATGCAGAAGTAAATAACGATGTGGGATACGGGTCATTTAATAGATATTAAGTTGAATGTAAACGGAATGCAGACAGCATCTAAATAAAGTGTTGCCAAAAGTATTTACACCGCAAATGAGTTTATTTCTTTATGGAAAATGGGTTTACAAGTCATTGTGTTTTACAAACTCATACGCTGTGATGGCGGAACGAAAACATGAAACACTGTTAATGTTTGAATGTTTTATATCTTATTGATATTTTGGTTCAATGCTGCTGCAATTAGTTCACACTATCAACACCACCCACAGAAAACCATCATCAGTGAGAATCTCTAAAGTGAATAAATGTTTCAAAAAATGATCAGTCAAACTGTCCAATTATTTATGACAGAACTGCTGAGATACGACTTTTCTGCACTCTTCTCTTTGTGTTGGAAAGTTCTGTTTACACACAGTTCACAATAACAACAATACACAAACCTGCATTTCTCCAAAGCGGTAGTAGGACATCTTATACATCAGGCAGTTGAGCAGAGTTGGTGATCCGGCCTTGTCCACTCGGAACTCTCCTTGAGGGGTGAAGAAGTCACTTTCCTGAGTGAGAAGAAGAAACGATAAGCACTGTACCTGATTGAGCACGTCCTTCAATGTAATTCTAGATACACAAACCAAATTCCTGAAAAATTTCAGTTCAGTTTTATTTCTATAGATGTTTTGAGATGTAGAAGATGGTGGAACACATACAGGATGGTAGATATAGAAGATGGTGGAACACATACAGGATGGTAGATGTAGAAGATGGTGGAACACATACAGGATGGTAGATGTAGAAGATGGTGGAACACATACAGGATGGTAGATGTAGAAGACGGTGGAACACATACAGGATGGTAGATGTAGAAGATGGAGGACGTATACAGGATGGTAGATGTAGAAGATGGTGGAACACATACAGGATGGTAGATGTAGAAGATGGAGGACGTATACAGGATGGTAGATGTAGAAGATGGAGGACGTATCCAGGATGGTAGATGTAGAAGATGGAGGACGTATACAGGATGGTAGATGTAGAAGATGGTGGAACACATACAGGATGGTAGATGTAGAAGGTGGAGGACGTATACAGGATGGTAGATGTAGAAGATGGTGGAACACATACAAGATGGTAGATGTAGAAGATGGTGGAACACATACAGGATGGTAGATGTAGAAGATGGTGGAACACATACAGGATGGTAGATGTAGAAGATGGAGGACGTATACAGGATGGTAGATGTAGAAGATGGTGGAACACATACAGGATGGTAGATATAGAAGATGGAGGACGTATACAGGATGGTAGATGTAGAAGATGGTGGAACACATACAGGATGGTAGATGTAGAAGATGGTGGAACATATACAGGATGGTAGATATAGAAGATGCTGGAACACATACAGGATGGTAGATGTAGAAGGTGGTGGGATGTGAGTTGAGTATGACTGATGATGGTGCATGAAGAGAAAAATCAATGCAACATTAGTTCATAACACTTTTTAACTCCAATCCCCAAAAGGGCCAGAGCTGGAGGAGCTCACGCCTCTGTACGAAACACAGCGTTTCCTGATGAAGATACAGAACGCAGAAAGAGATACATGTTCAGAGCAATTAAAAACAGCCATCCCGAGAGCTTTATTAAGCCTTAAGCTTTTATCGAAGCGCTTAAACAAAGAGAAGCCTGATTTATTTTAATGAGCGGGAACAGACTAATTAAAACTTGACTGGAACTCATAAAACAGGCCTGTTAACTCAGTAAGCATCGGGGACGCTGGCAGAAATCAAACTACACATTACTTTTACAAAAACTCACACTGCTGCAGCCTCTCTCATCACGTCCTAATGATTTTTTAACGATCCTCCCGCTTTGAGGAAATTTCAAGAAGTTAAGTGCGTCAGAGGAATATTACTCTGAAAGCTGGAGATTTAAGAGCAGTGTTTGGATTCGCTCTTCACAGCTCTGCTGATGCTCCACAGTGGAAGACCACAAGCATTAGAAGCAGTGGATGGTCTGTGCAGGGCTTTGGTCTTGCTGTTGACCCCTGGGACAGTAATCAGAGAGCCCATATGGCTCTGTCCAGCTGGAGCCTGGTACCTGTATATATCTGTAGTTGGCAGGCTTGATTGTGGGACTTTACATATTACACAGTGGAGTCACATCATTATGACCACCAGCTAATATCCAGAGTAACCACCATGTGCAGCACGGACAGCAGCTAGACGGACTGGGAGACTCAGTAAGGTCCTGGTAGGTGGTCACAGGTATCTGAAGGTATCATGCTGACTGCAGTGCATCCCACAGCTGCTGGAGGGAGCGTGGAGGAGGATCCATAGAGCCAACACCACCCATCCAGGTGGTCCCACAGATGATCAGTTGGGTTCAAGTCTGGGGAATTAGGGGTCCAGGGTAGTACTTGGAAGTCTTGTTCAGCTCTTCCAACCAGTGTGGGACATTTCTAGTCGTGTGACGTGTCTCATTGTCTTGCTGGAAGACCCCATCCACCCCAGAGAAGACCATCAGCATGTATGGTGTACGTGATCTCCAAGGATGGATTCAGACCCAAATCAGTTGAGAGTGTCTTCCACATGGATGAGTGGGTCCAGAGAACATCACCAGAACATTCCCCAGAGCAGAACGCGCGAGTCATAATAATGTTACTCGATTAATCAGCCAATCGTGTGGCAGGGGCGGTTCAAGGGATCAAACATCTCTCTATGTGACTTCAGTCGTGTTCCAACAGCAAGAAACCAGATTCGTTTCTCTAATTAGATCTTATACACAGTGTTATTTGCGAGAGACCAGATCAGATTAGTGTGTCGAGACACCAGACAGTCCTATCTGCATCGGTTGCAGTGAAACAGTACAGGCGTCAGTAACTACATCGAAAATCCCAGAATTATTATTATTATTCATTTATTTATTTATTAAAAATATTTCTCCTACCCGTATGTCTTTAGGGTGCTCCCCCTCTGCTATCCTCACCATCCATAGAAACTTATTGATGTCGTCACCCGAGTAGCCAATGACACCGCCAAAGATGATCAGCACATAGTCCACATCCAGCATCCTCATGATGTCATATGCTGTGCTCTCATTGGACGACATAGCCTTTCCTACCTGAGAAAGAGAAAGAGGTGATGTGGTGAACGGGTCAGAGTTGGGGGTGGCAGGTTTGCTTTGGGTGGGTTGGGGGTTTGGCTTGGGTGGGTTGGGGGTTTGGCTTGGGTGGGTTGGGTTGGGGGTTTGGCTTGGGTGGGTTGGGTTGGGGGTTTGGCTTGGGTGGGTGGGTTGGATGGGTTGGGCTTGTGGGTTTGGGAGGCGGGTTTGGCTTGGGTGGGTTGGGGGTTTGGCTTGGGGGTTTGGCTGGGGTGGGTTGGATCTTGGATGGGGTTGGACAGGGGGGTGGGTTTATATAGGGGATGTTGGGTGGGGGTGTATATGGGTTGGGGCGGTATATGGGTTGGGTCGGTGGAGTTGGGTGGGGGTTTTTGCGAGTGGGAGTTTGGTTGGGTGTGTTGGGTGGGTGGTAGAGGTGTTGGGGGTGTGGGGTTAGATTGGGTGGTTTGGGGTGTCGAATAGGGTTGGGGTGGTGGGTTTGGGTTGAGGGGTGGTGGGTTTGGGTTGAGGGGTCAGGGGTTTGGGTTGAGGGGTCAGGGGTTTGGGTTGAGGGGTCAGGGGTTTGGGTTGAGGGGTCAGGGGTTTGGGTTAGGCGGTGTTGGGTGGGGGGTGGTAGTAGTTAAGGGCAGATATTTCTATGTGCAGAATTATCCAATATTGAGACTAACGATGTTCCTAAAACCCACTGAATTTGTTCAAGACTTTAATCTGTTGTTGTTCTTCTACTGCTAGACGTCTGGCTCTGTGCACAAGAGCCCTCCTGTTGTAAAACATGGCTGCCAAAGTTAGAACAATACGCCGATACAATAAATAATTAACACAAACTCTTTAAAACATTCCCCAGTTCCGCCTTTCAATCATCTCTAGCTTCAGGCTGAAGCTCAGCTGCTTGTGCACTGCTGGTATGATTGAACTCAAGCTTTCAAAACCATGTAAATTTCTTTGATGTTCTTTCTGGTAGAAGTTACTTCCTGTCACTGCTGGCTTGATGAATTTACACTAAGTCTAACGTATCAAAACACACAATTAATGCTGCAAAGCCAGTAATACCTCTAACATCTGCACTGGACGAGTCCTCACTGGACAGTGCTCATTAGAGGACAATGACTTTCAATAATCCACCTGCAGCAAACTAATAAGAGCAGTTCCCATCCAGAGCATCAGCCCTAGCACGAATCCACCAGCAGTGTTCAGAGCAGAGGCTGCAGTCATTCTCACAATGCATAGAATGTTGCTAAATTAACATCGGTGTATACAGGTAACAAGGTACAGGTACAAGTTTTATATATATACAATGGTCCAATATATATATATCATTAAAGAACTGAATAATAAAGTATACAGAGAATCAGATGAACTACAGTCTGTAAGTGTTATGGTTGATCGGGGTATAAGTTGTGAGTCAAGAGTCTTAGCACACCATTTTATTTCCGAAGGGAGAATGATGTATCTGAATACCCCAGCAAGTAACGGGTGAGGGGGTCTATCTTTTAGGCTATGTCCCAAACGTGGTCGTGTAGCAGTTGAAAGAAGACCAGAACTGTCTCTGAAATCGATTGATGTGATCAGATTTGTAATATCTCTTGTGTTTAAAACGTTATCAACACAGAAAGTTTCAACAACAACCACATTAAAGAACATCTGAAGGTGCAGTTCAGGGACAGAACTCTGAGCATGGTGTTCAATGTGGTTGTTGTTGGAACTTTCTGTGTTGTTAGTTTTTGAACCACAAAAGATATTGCAAATCTGATCACATCAATCGATTTCTGAGACAGTTCTGGTCTTCTTTGATCTGCTACACGACCACATTCTCATTGGAAAAACTTGCCCTTGATCCAATATGGAGGCTTTCAAGATGGCGGCAATGTTTGGGACATAGCCTAAAAGATAGACTCCCTCACCCGTTACTTGCTGGGGTATTCAGATACATCATTCTCCCTTCGGAAATAAAATGGTGTGCTAAGACTCTTGACTCACTCCTTATACCCCGATCAACCCTTACAGACTGTAGTTCATCTGATTCTCTGTATACTTTATTATTCAGTTCTTTAATGATATATATATTGGACCATTGTATATATATATATATATATATATATATATATATATAAATAAAACTTTTAATGGAAGGTCATGACAAGAAAACCTCTAATGTTTTGTTGTTCTGACAACAAAAATAGATACACATATAGGCATCAGCCCTCAAGTGTTCCAGCAGTGCTGCTAATTACTGTATAATTTCTGTCCTCCCACTGACGCTCGATTAATTACCTGTTGGGTCATTCTAGCACAAAGCCTGCACTTCACACTGTTTTGAGCAGAATAAAACATGAGGACACTGAAAAGCTACTGATTTGTGATTCAGCGGGACTGTCAGGCTGACCAGAGCGATATGGCTGTTGTTCCAAGTGTTGTTGTCCACTAGCGTTGTTCGGTTGGCCATTCCTGCGATCTGATAGCCGTAATCCCACCAGGACATCACTCGGGCATGTTCGTTTGTGTTCTGACGCAGCCAGTAATAGGCCTCTCGGAAATCATCCAGAATATTCCGAGACCTGAGGGCAAAGCAGAGAGAGACTGATGTGCTGTTTATATTTACTGGTAAACATGGAAACTAGCACGCAGTACAGAGTGTAGACATCAGTAGAAACACTTAATGCATCTCCTGCAGCTGAAGCTTTAAAACTACACTCAGAGTCTTTTAAGTAACAATAGTAATAAAGTACAGTCATATAGTACAGTCACAGTACAGTACAGTCATTATTAGACTAATACAGTACAGTCACAAATTACCATCACTGGTAAAGTAATAACAATAAAGTTACAGGTACAATACAGTCATACGGTAAGGTCACTGGTATAGTGATATAGTACAGTTGTACAGTACTGTGATTGGTTCAGTAATACAGTACAATCACTGGTATAGTAATATAGTATAGTCAATACAGTCACAACAATAAAGTCACTGGTAAAATAATATAGTACAGTCATACAGTACAGTCACACAGGGCAGTCAGCATATAGTATTATAGTACAGTAATACAGTATAGCAATATAGTACAGTCACAGAGTACAGTAACTGGTATAGTAATATAGTACAGTCATACAGTATAGTCACACAGGACAGTCAGTGGTATAGTATTATGGTACAGTAATACAGTATAGTAATATAGTACAGTCACAGAGTACAGTAATACAGTATAGTAATATAGTACAGTCACAGAGTACAGTAACTGGTATAGTAATATAGTACAGTAACACAGTGCAGTAATATAGTACAGTCGCAGAGTACAGTAACTTGTATAGTAATACAGTACAGTAATACAGTATAGTAATATAGTACAATCACATAGCACAGTAACTTGTATAGTAATACAGTATAGTAATATAGTACAGTCACAGAGTACAGTAACTGGTATAGTAATATAGTACAGTAATACAGTATAGTAATATAATACAGTCACAGAGCACAGTAACTTGTATAGTAATACAGTATAGTAATATAGTACAGTCACAGAGTACAGTAACTGGTATAGTAATATAGTACAGTAATACAGTATGGTAATATAGTACAGTCATACAGTATAGTAACTGGTATAGTAATATAGTACAGTAACACAGTACAGTCACTGGTACAGCAATACAGTAGAGTAATATAATATAGTCACACAGTACACTCACTGGTATATCAATATAGTACAGTAATACTGTACATTCACACAGTACAGTCAATGGTATAGTAATATAGTACAGAAATACTGTACATTCACAAAGTACAGTCAATTGTATAGTAAAATAGTGCTGTAATACTGTACATTCACACTGTACAGCCAATGGTATAGTAATATAGTACAGTAAGACTGTACATTCACACAGTACAGTCAATGGTATAGTAAAATAGTACAGTAATGTTGTACATTCACACAGTACAGTCAATGGTATAGTAATATAGTACAGTAATACTGTACATTCACACACTAAAGTCAATGGTATAGTAAAATAGTACAGTAATACTGTACATTCACACAGTACAGTCAATGGTATGGTAAAATAGTACAGTAATGCTGTACATTCACACAGTACAGTCAATGGTATGGTAAAATAGTACAGTAATACTGTACATTCGCACAGTACAGTCAATGGTATGGTAAAATAGTACAGTAATACTGTACATTCGCACAGTACAGTCAATGGTATAGTAATATAGTACAGTAATACTGTACATTCACACAGTACAGTCAATGGTATGGTAAAATAGTACAGTAATACTGTACATTCACACAGTACAGTCAATGGTATGGTAAAATAGTACAGTAATACCGTACATTCACACAGTACAGTCAATGGTACATTAATATAGTACAGTAATACTGTACATTCACACAGTATAGTCAATGGTATAGTAATATAGTACAGTAATGCTGTACATTCACACAGTACAGTCAATGGTATGGTAATATAGTACAGTAATACTGTACATTCACACAGTACAGTCAATGGTATAGTAATATAGTACAGTAATACTGTACATTCACACAGTACAGTCAATGGTATAGTAATATTGTACACTAATACTGTACATTCACACAGTACAGTCAATGGTATAGTAATATAGTACAGTAATACTGTACATTCACACAGTACAGTCAATGGTATAGTAATATTGTACACTAATACAGTACAGTCACACAGTACAGTCAATGGTATAGTAATATAGTACAGTAATGCTGTACATTCACACAGTACAGTTAATGGTATGGTAGAATAGTAGAGTAATGCTGTACATTCACACAGTACAGTCAATGGTATAGTAATAAAGTACAGTAATACTGTACATTCACACAGTACAGTCAATTGTATAGTAAAATAGTACTGTAATACTGTACATTCACACTGTACAGCCAATGGTATAGTAATATAGTACAGTAATACTGTACATTCACACACTATAGTCAATGGTATAGTAAAATAGTACAGTAATATTGTACATTCACACACTATAGTCAATGGTATAGTAAAATAGTACAGTAATATTGTACATTCACACAGTACAGTCAATGGTATAGTAATATAGTACAGTAAGACTGTACATTCACACAGTACAGTCAATGGTATAGTAATATAGTACAGTAATGTTGTACATTCACACAGTACAGTCAATGGTATAGTAATATAGTACAGTAATACTGTACATTCACACACTAAAGTCAATGGTATAGTAAAATAGTACAGTAATATTGTACATTCACACTGTACAGTCAATGGTATAGTAATATAGTACAGTAATACTGTACATTCACACAGTACAGTCAATGGTATAGTAAAATAGTACAGTAATGTTGTACATTCACACAGTACAGTCAATGGTATAGTAATATAGTACAGTAATACTGTACATTCACACACTAAAGTCAATGGTATGGTAAAATAGTACAGTAATACTGTACATTCACACAGTACAGTCAATGGTATAGTAATATAGTACAGTAATATTGTACATTTACACACTAATGTCAATGGTATAGTAATATAGTACAGTAATATTGTACATTCACACACTAAAGTCAATGGTATAGTAATATAGTACAGTAATACTGTACATTCACACAGTACAGTCAATGGTATAGTAATATAGTACAGTAATGCTGTACATTCACACAGTACAGTCAATGGTATGGTAGAATAGTACAGTAATGCTGTACATTCACACAGTACAGTCAATGGTATGGTAAAATAGTACAGTAATACTGTACATTCACACAGTACAGTCAATGGTATGGTAAAATAGTACAGTAATGCTGTACATTCACACAGTACAGTCAATGGTACATTAATATAGTACAGTAATACTGTACATTCACACAGTACAGTCAATGGTATAGTAATATAGTACAGCAATACTGTACATTCACACAGTACAGTCAATGGTATAGTAATATAGTACAGTAATACTGTACATTCACACAGTACAGTCAATGGTATAGTAATATTGTACACTAATACTGTACATTCACACAGTACAGTCAATGGTACATTAATATAGTACAGTAATACTGTACATTCACACAGTATAGTCAATGGTATAGTAATATAGTACAGTAATGCTGTACATTCACACACTAAAGTCAATGGTATGGTAATATAGTACAGTAATACTGTACATTCACACAGTACAGTCAATGGTATAGTAATATAGTACAGTAATACTGTACATTCACACAGTACAGTCAATGGTATAGTAATATTGTACACTAGTACTGTACATTCACACAGTACAGTCAATGGTACATTAATATAGTACAGTAATACTGTACATTTACACAGTATAGTCAATGGTATAGTAATATAGTACAGTAATGCTGTACATTCACACAGTACAGTCAATGGTATGGTAATATAGTACAGTAATACTGTACATTCACATAAGTACAGTCAATGGTATGGTAAAATAGTACAGTAATACTGTACATTCACACAGTACAGTCAATGGTATAGTAATATAGTACAGTAAGACTGTACAGTCACACAGTACAGTCAATGGTATAGTAATATAGTACAGTAATGCTGTACATTCACACAGTACAGTTAATGGTATGGTAGAATAGTAGAGTAATGCTGTACATTCACACAGTACAGTCAATGGTATATTAATATAGTACAGTAATACTGTACATTCACACAGTACAGTCAATGGTATAGTAATAAAGTACAGTAATACTGTACATTCACACAGTACAGTCAATGGTATAGTAAAATAGTACAGTAATACTGTACATTCACACAGTACAGTCAATGGTATGGTAAAATAGTACAGTAATACTGTACATTCACACAGTACGGTCAATGGTATGGTAATATAGTACAGTAATACTGTACATTCACACAGTACAGTAAATGGTATAGTAATATAGTACACTAATACTGTACATTCACACAGTACAGTCAATGATACATTAATATAGTACAGTAATACTGTACATTCACACAGTACGGTCAATGGTATGGTAATATAGTACAGTAATACTGTACATTCACACAGTACAGTAAATGGTATAGTAATATAGTACACTAATACTGTACATTCACACAGTACAGTCAATGGTACATTAATATAGTACAGTAATACTGTACATTCACACAGTATAGTCAATGGTATAGTAATATAGTACAGTAATACTGTACATTCACACAGTACAGTAAATGGTATAGTAATATAGTACACTAATACTGTACATTCACACAGTACAGTCAATGGTACATTAATATAGTACAGTAATACTGTACATTCACACAGTATAGTCAATGGTATAGTAATATAGTACAGTAATACTGTACATTCACACAGTACAGTCAATGGTATGGTAGAATAGTACAGTAATACTGTACATTCACACAGTACAGTCAATGATATGGTAAAATAGTACAGTAATACTGTACATTCACACAGTACAGTCAATGATATGGTAAAATAGTACAGTAATACTGTACATTCACACAGTACAGTCAATGGTATAGTAAAATAGTAGAGTAATATTGTACATTCACACAGTACAGTCAATGGTATGGTAAAATAGTACAGTAATACTGTACATTCACACAGTACAGTCAATGGTATAGTAATATAGTACAGTAATACTGTACATTCACACAGTATAGTCAATGGTATAGTAATATAGTACAGTAATACTGTACATTCACACAGTACAGTCAATGATATGGTAATATAGTACAGTAATACTGTACATTCACACTGTACAGTCAATTGTATAGTAATATAGTACAGTAATGCTGTACATTCACACAGTACAATCAATGGTACATTAATATAGTACAGTAATACTGTACATTCACACAGTATAGTCAATGGTATAGTAATATAGTACAGTAATACTGTACATTCACACAGTACAGTCAATGGTATGGTAGAATAGTACAGTAATACTGTACATTCACACAGTACAGTCAATGATATGGTAATATAGTACAGTAATACTGTACATTCACACAGTACAGTCAATGGTATAGTAAAATAGTACAGTAATATTGTACTTTCACACAGTACAGTCAATGGTATAGTAATATAGTACAGTAATACCGTACATTCACACAGTACAGTCAATGGTATAGTAATATAGTACAGTAATACTGTACATTCACACAGTACCGTCAATGGTATGGTAGAATAGTACAGTAATACTGTACATTCACACAGTACAGTCAATGGTATAGTAATATAGTACAGTAATACTGTACATTCACACTGTACAGTCAATGGTATAGTAATAAAGTACAGTAATACTGTACAATTTACACAGTACAGTCAATGGTATGGTAAAATAGTACAGTAATACTGTACATTCACATACAGTACACTCGTACAGTACACTCATACAGTACAGTCATACAGTACACTCATACAGTATAGTCATACAGTACAGTCATACAGTACACTCATACAGTACAGTAATTCAGTACACTCATACAGTACAGTCATACAGTACAGTCATACAGTACAGTCATACAGTACAGTAATTAAGTTACTTCCAGGATAGAGAAGTAAAAAAATTACTAAAGTGGGGAAGTTCTTTTTGCCTTGACAAAACCACTCCTACAATGTCTCAGGTGGTTGTTAAGGTGTTGCTAAGACATTGTTATGGTTATTCCAGGTGTTTGTTTCTAAAAGCACAATAACACTATGTTTTTGGTTCCAGTTCATAAAAACCTTAATAAAGAGCAGTACGTTGGTTTAATGGAGATATTGATGAATCATTATTGTTAATGTTTTGATTAGTTTAGTCCCGGCTACCTTCACCACTACTGCAGAGAGAAGTACCTCCAACATATCGGCCCTGTCCACAGAAACACCACCAGTAAAGGTGCCAGTTTGGGGTTACTTGCTCACGAAGTCCTGGTCTGGTCTCTAAGTTGGAGAATTAAGATGTGACGCTGGAGCTGAAGCTGGTCTTAACAGTGTGTGAGAGTTCTTACCCGTCATGGTTGTATGAAGCCAGCACTACGCTGGGGCTGGAGTAGGCGTTACTGGTGACCCAGGTGCAGTGAACAGCGAACATCAGCAGCAGCATCAGCATCAGCATGGTGACGATACTTTTAATGTTGGGCCCCAGACCCTCCTCCGCCTTGTCCTGCTCCGAGACATGCTTCCGCACCTTCCCAGCCTGCAACACACCCACCAGAGATCTCAGAACATCTCCTCTCCAACCTAAAACACTACAGCTACATACTACACCCCCCAGAGGTTTCAGAACATCTCCTCTCCAACCTAAAACACTACAGCTACATACTACACCCACCGGAGAACACTACTACACCCACCAGAGCTTTCAGAACATCTCCTCTCCAACCTAAAACACTACAGCTACATACTACACCCACCAGAGAACACTACTACACCCACCAGAGGTTTCAGAACATCTCCTCTCCAACCTAAAACACTACAGCTACATACTACACCCACCAGAGAACACTACTACACCCACCAGAGGTTTCAGAACATCTCCTCTCCAACCTAAAACACTACAGCTACATACTACACCCACCAGAGAACACTACTACACCCACCAGAGCTTTCAGAACATCTCCTCTCCAACCTAAAACACTACAGCTACATACTACACCCACCAGAGGTTTCAGAACATCTCCTCTCCAACCTAAAACACTACAGATACATACTACACCCACCGGAGAACACTACTACACCCACCAGGGGTTTCAGAACATCTCCTCTCCAACCCTAAAACACTACAGCTACATACTACACCCACCAGAGATCTCAGAACATCTCCCCTCCAACCTAAAACACTACAGCTACATACTACACCCACCGGAGAACACTACTACACCCACCAGAGATCTCAGAACATCTCCTCTCCAACCCTAAAACACTACAGCTACATACTACACCCACCAGAGCTTTCAGAACATCTCCTCTCCAACCTAAAACACTACAGCTACATACTACACCCACCGGAGAACACTACTACACCCACCAGAGCTTTCAGAACATCTCCTCTCCAACCTAAAACACTACAGCTACATACTACACCCACCAGAGGTTTCAGAACATCTCCTCTCCAACCTAAAACACTACAGCTACATACTACACCCACCGGAGAACACTACTACACCCACCAGAGGTTTCAGAACATCTCCTCTCCAACCCTAAAACACTACAGCTACATACTACACCCACCAGAGGTTTCAGAACATCTCCTCTCCAACCTAAAACACTACAGCTACATACTACACCCACCGGAGAACACTACTACACCCCCCAGAGGTTTCAGAACATCTCCTCTCCAACCTAAAACACTACAGCTACATACTACACCCACCAGAGGTTTCAGAAGAGCTCCTCTCCAACCATAAAACACTACAGCTACATACTACACCCACCGGAGAACACTACTACACCCACCAGAGATCTCAGAACATCTCCTCTCCAACCTAAAACACTACAGCTACATACTACACCCACCGGACAACACTACTACACCCACCAGAGGTTTCAGAACATCTCCTCTCCAACCTAAAACACTACAGCTACATACTACACCCACCAGAGGTTTCAGAAGAGCTACTCTCCAACCATAAAACACTACAGCTACATACTACACCCACCGGAGAACACTACTACACCCACCAGAGATCTCAGAACATCTCCTCTCCAACCATAAAACACTACAGCTACATACTTCACCCACCGGAGAACACTACTACACCCACCAGAGGTTTCAGAACATCTCCTCTCCAACCTAAAACACTACAGCTACATACTACACCCACCAGAGGTTTCAGAAGAGCTACTCTCCAACCATAAAACACTACAGCTACATACTACACCCACCGGAGAACACTACTACACCCACCAGAGATCTCAGAAGAGCTCCTCTCCAACCATAAAACACGACAGCTACATACTACACCCACCGGAGAACACTACTACACCCACCAGAGATCTCAGAACATCTCCTCTCCAACCTAAAACACTACAGCTACATACTACACCCACCAGAGGTTTCAGAACATCTCCTCTCCAACCTAAAACACTACAGATACATACTACACCCACCGGAGAACACTACTACACCCACCAGAGATCTCAGAACATCTCCTCTCCAACCATAAAACACTACAGCTACATACTTCACCCACCGGAGAACACTACTACACCCACCAGAGGTTTCAGAACATCTCCTCTCCAACCTAAAACACTACAGCTACATACTACACCCACCAGAGGTTTCAGAAGAGCTACTCTCCAACCATAAAACACTACAGCTACATACTACACCCACCGGAGAACACTACTACACCCACCAGAGATCTCAGAACATCTCCTCTCCAACCCTAAAACACTACAGCTACATACTACACCCACCAGAGATCTCAGAACATCTCCTCTCCAACCCTAAAACACTACAGCTACATACTACACCCACCAGAGATCACTACTACACCCACCAGAGATCTCAGAACATCTCCTCTCCAACCCTAAAACACTACAGATACATACTACACCCACCAGAGATCACTACTACACCCACCAGAGATCTCAGAAGAGCTCCTCTCCAACCCTAAAACACTACAGCTACATACTACACCCACCAGAGATCTCAGAACATCTCCTCTCCAACCCTAAAACACTACAGATACATACTACACCCACCAGAGATCACTACTACACCCACCAGAGCTTTCAGAAGAGCTCCACTCCAACCATTAAACACTACAGCTACATACTACACCCACCAGAGATCACTACTACACCCACCAGAGATCTCAGAAGAGCTCCTCTCCAACCCTAAAACACTACAGCTACATACTACACCCACCAGAGAACACTACTACACCCACCAGAGGTTTCAGAACATCTCCTCTCCAACCTAAAACACTACAGCTACATACTACACCCACTGGAGAACACTACTACACCCACCAGAGATCTCAGAACATCTCCTCTCCAACCTAAAACACTACAGCTACATACTACACCCATCGGAGAACACTACTACACCCACCAGAGATCTCAGAAGAGCTCCTCTCCAACCATAAAACACTACAGCTACATACTACACCCACCGGAGAACACTACTACACCCACCAGAGAAAGTTAGTGTTAAATCAGTGTAATTCAGTGTAAAATGAGTCTAAAGTCAGTGTAAAGTTAGTCTAAAGTGAGTGTAAAGTCAGTCTAAAGTCAGCGTACAGTCAGTCTAAAGTCAGTGTACAGTTAGTCTAAATCAGTGTAAAGTCAGTGTAAATTTAGTTTAAAGTCAGTGTCAAATCAGTGTAAAGTCAGTGTAAAACTTGTCTAAATACAAGGTTTGTCTACAGTCAGTCTGAAGTGAGTAATGTCAGTGCAGTCATTCTACAGTTAGTCTACAATCAGTCTGAAGTTAGTCTAAAGTTATTGTATAGTCAGTCAAAAGTTAACCTGAAGTTGGTGTAATGTTAGTCTAAAGTGAGTCTGAAGTCAGAGTAAAGTCAGAGTAAAGTCAGTGTAAAGTCAGTCAGTGTAAAGTCAGTCTAAAGGCAGTGTAAAGGAAGTGTAAAGTCAAAGTAAAGTCAGTCTAAAGTCAGAGTCAGTGTAAAGTCAGTCTAAAGTCAGTGTAAAGGCATGTAAAGTCAGAGTCAGTGTAAAGTCAGTCTAACGGCAGAGTAAAGTCAGTGTAAAGTCAGTCTAAAGTCAGTGTAAAGTCAGAGTCAATGTAAAGTCAGTGTAAAGTCAGTGTAAAGTCAGAGTAAAGTCAGTCTAAAGTCAGTCTAAAGTCAGTCTAAAGTCAGTGTAAAGTCAGAGTCAGTGTAAAGTCAGTCTAAAATTAGTGTAAAGGCATGTAAAGTCAGAGTCAGTGTAAAGTCAGTCTAACGGCAGAGTAAAGTCACTCTAAAGTCAGTCTAAAGTCAGTGTAAAGGCATGTAAAGTCAGAGTAAAGTCAGTCTAAAGTCAGTGTAAAGTCAGAGTCAGTGTAAAGTCAGTCTAAAGTCAGTGTAAAGTCAGTGTAAAGGCAGTATAAAGTCAGTGTAAAGGCAGTGTAAAGTCAGAGTCAGTGTAAAGTCAGAGTCAGTGTAAAGTCAGTCTAACGGCAGTGTAAAGTCATGGTAAAGTCAGTCTCAAGTCACGTTCTCCCACCTTGTCATAGAGATTTCCAGAGTTTCTCCGGTCGTCCTCGTCGCTGCTGTCCTCCGCAGGGGGGTTTTCCCGCTTCGTGTCATCGCCCAGGTAACGTTCGAAGATACTGGAGAAGGCGATGGCCGACAGCACACACACAACAGGTGTGAGAGTCAGCATGAGCCTCACCATCACCCCCGCGAAGTACACGGCGCTGATCGCATACAGAGCCACTGGGGGGCAGCAGAGAGAAGCACTGTGAGTACATTACAACAACAAAAGCCCTGCTGGAGGCGGACCAGTCCTCTAAATACAGACCTGCAGCAGCGGCCGCTGTGAGTATTTATTACTGAGAGTATTTATTACTTTGAGTATTACTGTGAGTATTACTGTAAGTATTTTTTACTGTGAGTATTGACTTTTAATATAATGCAAAAGATAAACAGAGATGCAAATTATGCAAAATCAATCCATTAAAAAAATTACATACACAAACAAACAACAAATAAATAATTACAATTTGGAGTATCCCTTGCAGGAACTCATAATCAGCTCATATTAACTCATAATAACTTAAATTACAATAACTCATAATAACAATTTACTAAAACTCACAATAACTAAGTTTACTATAACTCATAATAACATAGTGTACTTTACATCATAATAACATAATGTACTATAACTCACAATAACTTAGTTTATAATAACTCTTAATAACTTAGTTTATAATAACTCTTAATAACTTAGTTTATAATAACTCATAATATACTTTACAATAACATAATAACTTAGCTCATATTAACTCATAATAACAGTTTATAATAACTCACAACTTAGTTTACTATAATTCATAACAACATAGCTTAAAAGAACTCAAAATAACTTAGTTTATAATAGCGCATAATAACTTAGCTTATAATAACTCATAATAACTTAGTTCACAATAACTCATAATAACGTAGCTTAAAAGAACTAAAAAAACTTACCTTATAATAACTCATAATAAATTAGTTTACTATAACTCATAATAACGTAGCTTATAAGAACTCAAAACAGCTTAGTTTATAATAACTTAATTTATAATAATGCATATTAACTTAGTTTATAATAATGTATAATAACTTAGTTTATAATAACTCATAATAACTTAATTTACAATAACTCATAACAACTTAGCTCATATTAACTAATAATAACTTTGTTTATAATAACTCACAACTTAGTTTACTGTAACTCATAATAAATGAGTTTACAATAACTCATAATAAATTAGTTTATTATAACTCATAATAGATTAGTCTACTATAACTCATAATAACTTAGATTACAATAACTCATAATAACTTAGTTTACTATAACTCATAATAACTTAGTTTACTATAACTCATAATAACTTAAATTTTTATAACTCATAATAAATTAGTTAACAATCACTTGTAATATATGAATTTACAATAACTCATAATAAATTAGTTTACAATTACTCGTAATAAATTAGTTTACTATAACTGATAACTTAGTTTACAATAACTCATAATAACTTAGTTTACAATAACTCATAATAACTTAGTTTACTATAACTCATAATAAATTAATTTAAACTCATAATAACTTACTTTAAAATAACTCATAATAAATTAGTTTACCATAACTCATAATAACTTAGCTTACTATAAGTCATATTGACTTAGTTTACTATAACTCACAATAACTTAGTTTATAATAACTCATAATAACTAAGTTTATAATAACGCATGATAAATTAGTTTATAATAACTCATAACTTAGTTTATAATAACTCACAACTTAGTTTACTATAACTCAATAACTTACATACATATATAAACATACTATCACAGTCCAATGAAAAACAAGCATCTCTATTTTTGATTATTTTCATTTTTGTACATCATTCCAGTGGAATTCGGCCCTGAAACAGCAGGACTGACTGCCGCATTACATAAAGCCCTGGGCCCTGTTCCAGTGCAGAGGCAAATAAGACCCCTAGATGGTTGACCCCAATTTTATACCACTTACAACTGAACAACTGTAGCAGCGATCTGTTTAACTCTTTAAAGCCTAAACAGTGAAACAGCTGCCTGAAAATAACGATAATAACAAATAACAATAATAATAATAATAAAATTCAATCACACTTTGCATGTATGAGTTCTGTTCTGTATCATATTCGTCTGGACGTTTTTGCAGTTGCTAACAAATGAAATAATTCAGAACACAATGTTTTAACCCTTCATACTCTGATTCGATTAAATGTCTAGTCATTCTTAGTCTAGTAGATCAAAGAAGACCAGACCTGTCTCAGAAATTGATTGATGCAATCAGATTTGCAATATCTCTCGTGGTTCAAACGTTACCAACACAGCATGTGCAGGGTGCTGTCCCTGGTGCTGAACTGCTCCTTCAGATCTGTGTTCAGCAATCGATTTCTGAGACAGGTCTGATCTTCTTTGATCTGCTGCACGACCACCTTCCCACTGGAAACACTTGCCCTTGATCCAATATGGCGGCCATGTTCAGGACATAGCCTTAAAGATAGACCCCCTCACCCGTTACTTACTGGGCTATTCAGATACATCACTTTCCCTGTAGCTTCTGAAATAAATGGGTGTCCTGAGACTTTTGATTCACCCTGTACAGTTTTTACATATTCTGTATCTAGTACAATCTTTGGTTCTCCACTAACATATAGAACAAAGCGGGTTTGAGCAAAGTTTAGGTGGATATTAGTTTTTTTAGGGAAACAATGACAGCAGTGATGATTGACAGGCCATAAAAACGTGTATCAGATATGAAACTCTTGGAGTTAAAGGGTTAAATAAAGAAGAATCAGATCTGGAATCAGGGTTCTGTTGTATTTCAGGGTAGAACGTGGTGCTGTGAGTGAAGTTCAGGAGAGTGTGTGGCTGTGAATTCACTTTAACCCTTTAAAACTAATAAGCATCACCCAGACACCCCTCTGAGCCGCTGAGTAGGAATTATACTGTAACTGCTATTAAACGCATGTGTGAACTCAGAACGGACCCCTCAGGTCAAGGGGGTCTGTCATCCCCACGCTGTCCCCTCGAGCTCTTACCGAACACTCGCTCGTCGTTGATGTTCTTGATGCAGAACCAAAGGCCGGCGGGAAAAGTGCAGACCAGAATGTGCAGGTCGAAGAAGAAGGAGACCCAGGTGGTGGGCTGGTGCTCCGACACCGAGGCTATGATGGGGATGTGGATCTTGGCGTAGCTGGAAAACAGAGAGCAAGTACAGATCACTCTCAGACACAAGACACTACAAACACACACACACACATAAATACACACTTATACATACGAGAGTGTGTAGTGAGTGTATATAAGAGTGTATAGTAAATGTGTACATGAGAGTGTAAAGTAAGTTTATATGAGAGTGTATAGTGAGTGTATATGAGAGTGTATAGTGAGTGTGTATGAGAGTGTATAGTGAGTGTGTATGAGGGTGTATAGTGAGTGTATATGAGAGTGTTTAGTTAGTGTATATGAGAGTATATTGTGTATGAGAGTGTGTATGAGAGTGTATAGTAAGTGTACACGAGAGTGTATAGTGAGTGTATATGAGAGTGTATAGTAAATGTGTACATGAGAGTGTAAAGTAAGTGTATATGAGAGTGTATAATGAGTGTATAGTGAGAGTGTATAGTGAGTGTATATGAGAGTGTATAGTGAGTGTATATAAGAGTGTACAGTGAGTGTATATGAGAGTGTATAGTGTGTATAAGAGTGTATAGTGAGTGTATAGTGAGTGTATAGTGAGTGTATATAAGTGTGTAGTGTGTATAAGAGTGTATAGTGAGTGTATAAGAGAGTGTATGTGAGAGTGTATAGTGAGTGTGTATGAGAGTGTATAGTGAGTGTGTATGAGAGTGTATAGTAAGTGTATATAAGAGTGTATAAACAGCTCACCCCGTGTCCCAGAGAGAATAGAAGCGTCCACTCCACGGTGCAATGCAACCTACACACAAAAACACAACGCTGTACTGTCACTCTCTACACAGTCACATCAACGCAGTGACACACAGTGAGTCTGTTTGGTCTCCCAGTGTCTGTGTGGAGTGTGTACGGTCTCCCAGTGTCTGTGTGGAGTGTGTATGGTCTCCCAGTGTCTGTGTGGAGTGTGTATGGTCTCCCAGTGTCTGTGTGGAGTGTGTATGGTCTCCCAGTGTCTGTGTGGAGTCTGTATGGTCTCCCAGTGTCTGTGTGGAGTGTGTATGGTCTCCCAGTGTCTGTGTGGAGTCTGTATGGTCTCCCAGTGTCTGTGTGGAGTGTGTACGGTCTCCCAGTGTCTGTGTGGAGTGTGTATGGTCTCCCAGTGTCTGTGTGGAGTGTGTATGGTCTCCCAGTGTCTGTGTGGAGTCTGTATGGTCGCCCAGTGTCTGTGTGGAGTGTGTATGGTCTCCCAGTGTCTGTGTGGAGTCTGTATGGTCTCCCAGTGTCTGTGTGGAGTGTGTACGGTCTCCCAGTGTCTGTGTGGAGTGTGTACGGTCTCCCAGTGTCTGTGTGGAGTGTGTATGGTCTCCCAGTGTCTGTGTGGAGTGTGTATGGTCTCCCAGTGTCTGTGTGGAGTCTGTATGGTCTCCCAGTGTCTGTGTGGAGTTTGTACGGTCTCCCAGTGTCTGTGTGGAGTCTGTATGGTCTCCCAGTGTCTGTGTGGAGTGTGTATGGTCTCCCAGTGTCTGTGTGGAGTCTGTATGGTCTCCCAGTGTCTGTGTGGAGTGTGTACAGTCTCCCAGTGTCTGTGTGAAGTGTGTACGGTCTCCCAGTGTCTGTGTGGAGTGTGTATGGTCTCCCACTGTCTGTGTGGAGTCTGTATGGTCTCCCAGTGTCTGTGTGGAGTGTGTACGGTCTCCCAGTATCTGTGTGGAGTGTGTACGGTCTCCCAGTGTCTGTGTGGAGTGTGTGCGGTCTCCCAGTGTCTGTGTGGAGTGTGTATGGTCTCCCAGTGTCTGTGTGGAGTCTGTATGGTCTCCCAGTGTCTGTGTGGAGTTTGTACGGTCTCCCAGTGTCTGTGTGGAGTCTGTATGGTCTCCCAGTGTCTTTGTGGAGTGTGTACGGTCTCCCAGTGTCTGTGTGGAGTGTGTATGGTCTCCCAGTGTCTGTGTGGAGTTTGTACGGTCTCCCAGTGTCTGTGTGGAGTGTGTATGGTCTCCCAGTGTCTGTGTGGAGTGTCTACGGTCTCCCAGTGTCTGTGTGGAGTGTGTACGGTCTCCCAGTGTCTGTGTGGAGTGTGTACGGTCTCCCAGTGTCTGTGTGGAGTGTGTATGGTCTCCCACTGTCTGTGTGGAGTCTGTATGGTCTCCCAGTGTCTGTGTGGAGTGTGTACGGTCTCCCAGTGTCTGTGTGGAGTGTGTACGGTCTCCCAGTGTCTGTGTGGAGTGTGTGCGGTCTCCCAGTGTCTGTGTGGAGTGTGTATGGTCTCCCAGTGTCTGTGTGGAGTCTGTATGGTCTCCCAGTGTCTGTGTGGAGTTTGTACGGTCTCCCAGTGTCTGTGTGGAGTCTGTATGGTCTCCCAGTGTCTGTGTGGAGTGTGTACGGTCTCCCAGTGTCTGTGTGGAGTGTGTATTGTCTCCCAGTGTCTGTGTGAAGTTTGTACGGTCTCCCAGTGTCTGTGTGGAGTGTGTATGGTCTCCCAGTGTCTGTGTGGAGTGTCTACGGTCTCCCAGTGTCTGTGTGGAGTGTCTACGGTCTCCCAGTGTCTGTGTGGCGTGTCTACGGTCTCCCAGTGTCTGTGTGGCGTGTGTTTGGTCTCCCAGTGTATCTGTGGAGTGTCTACGGTCTCTCAGTGTCTGTGTGGAGTCTGTATGGTCTCCCAGTGTCTGTGTGGAGTGTGTACGGTCTCCCAGTGTCTGTGTGGAGTGTGTATGGTCTCCCAGTGTCTGTGTGGAGTGTGTACGGTCTCCCAGTGTCTGTG
>CM038702.1:70721818-70758344 GCA_021613375.1 Megaleporinus macrocephalus
GGAACATGTCACCGGTGCTCTCCGGCACTCTCATCCTAAACAGCCTGGGCTCTGAGAATACACCCCCAGCTCCAAATCCAGGAATCAAACCTGCTCCTTGTGTTTTTCCTCTCAAACGGGTTCTCCGGCACTGGTGTTCTAGCTATTTGGTCGACCGATCAAGTACCTAGAAGATAACTTAAGCATGAACATGACTTGTTGATAGATAACAGTTTTCTAGATAACAGGTCCTACATAATCCGAGTGTTAGTAAAAGCAGGTTTGAAATAATTGATTGTGAATGAGTAGTAGTGTAAACAGGTTCTAGATAACTGGAGAACTGGGCACATAAATAATAGTGCAAGCAGGTTGGAGATCATTAATTAAGTATGAATAAGCGGCAGTGCAAGCAGGTTCTAGACAACCGAGTGTGAACATGAGTGGTAGTGTATTAACAGTGAAGTCCACAATGCATGCAATGCAGCATTCCAATCTGCCACCATGTTCTAGATAACTACAAACCGGATTCCAAAAAAGTTGGGACACTAAACAAATTGTGAATAAAAACTGAATGCAATGATGTGCAGGAGCCAACATCTAATCTTTTACTCAGAATAGAACACAAATCACAGATCAGAGGTTTAAACTGAGAGAATGTTTCATTTTAAGGGAAAAATTTGTTGTTTTTAAAATTTCATGGAATCAACAAATCCCAAAAAAGTTTGTCAACAAATCCCAAAAAAGTTTGTCAACAAATCCCAAAAAAGTTTGTCAACAAATCCCAAAAAAGTTCGTCAACAAATCCCAAAAAAGTTCATCCACAAATCCCAAAAAGTTTGTCAACAAATCCCAAAAAGTTTGTCAACAAATCCCCAAAAAGTTCATCAACAAATCCCCAAAAAGTTCGTCAACAAATCCCCAAAAAGTTTGTCAACAAATCCCCAAAAAGTTTGTCAACAAATCCCCAAAAAGTTTGTCAACAAATCCCCAAAAAGTTTGTCAACAAATCCCCAAAAAGTTTGTCAACAAATCCCCAAAAAGTTCGTCAACAAATCCCAAAAAAGTTGGGACAAGAAGCAATAAGTGGCTGGAAAAAGGAAAAAAAAAAGCTGGAAGACCAATTAACACTAATTAGGTCAATTGACAACATGATTGGGTTAAAAAGAGCTTCTCAGAGTGTCAGTGTCTCTCTGAAGCCAAGATGGGAAGAGGATCACCGGTTCCACCATCGTTGTTCAGAAAGATACCAGCAGTACCAGAACGGTGTTACCTAGCATAAAATAGCAAAGAATTTTAAGTTCTCATCATCAACCGTGCAGAACATCATCAAAAGATTCAGAGAATCTGGAACAATCGGTGTGTGGTCAAGGCCCTAACACTCTACTGGAAGCTCATGATCTCCGGACCCTTAAACGTCTCTGCACCTCAAACAGGAACGCCACTGTCAGGGAAATAACAGAACGGGCTCAGGAACACTTCCAGAAAGCATCGTCAGTGACCACAATCCACCGTGCCCTCCGCCGACGCCAGCTGAAACTCTACAGTGGGACGCCATGTCATCCGGACCAGAGAGGACAAGGAGAACCCAAGCTGTTATCAATGCTCCGTTCAGAAGCCTGCATCACTGATGGTACGGGGTTGCATGGGCAGCTTGCAGGTCTGGAAAGGCACCATTAATGCAGAGAACTATGTTCAGGTTCTAGAACAACATATGCTCCATCTAGACGTCCTCTCTTTCAGGGAAGACCTGCATTCTTCAACAAGATAATGCCAGACCACGTTCTGCAGCAATCACAACATCAGGGCTACGTAGGAGAAGGTTCCGGGTACTGAGATGGCCAGTCTGCAGTCCAGATCTTTCACCTGTAGAGAACATTTGGATCATCATAAAGAGGAAGGTGGGACAGAGAAGGCCCGAGACGATTGGACAGTAAGAGGCCTGTATTAGACAGGAATGGGAGAGCGTTCCTATTTCTAAACTGGAGAAACTGGTCTCCTCTGTCCCCAGACGTCTGTTGAGTGTTGTAAGAGGGGGGGCTGCCACACAGGGGTAAAAAGGGCCTGATCCCAACATTTTTGGGATTTGTTGATGCCATGAAATTTTTAAACAACATATTTTATATCAAACATGAATTATAGTGCAAGCAGGTTCTAGATAACTGTGTTGTAGATCATTGAAATGGTAGCACACACTGGTTTATGGATAACAGAGTGTTAGTATAAGCAGACTTGAGATAATTGATTGAGTACGAATGAGTAGCAGTGTAAGCAGGTTCTAGATAATAGAGAATATAAACAAGCAGGTTCAAAATAATTGATTAAATAAGAATAAGTGGTAGCATAAGCAAGTTCTAGATAATTTGAATGGGAGTATATTAACACTGAAGGCCATGCAACACAGCTTTCAAATGCAGTACCAGCTCACAAATCACAGCCCACTTCACCACCGGCTCGGACCCCCGACTCATGTGGCTGGAGATCTAAGCAATTACTGACTACGAGAGCAAAGTCAGCCCCTGAGCGACCACAGACGCCACCCTCCCTGCTGAACGGAACACTTTCTACCCTCGCTTGGAGAACACTGCTCAGGCTCTGTTAACCACCGCTGCCTGGGCCCGTCCGCCGAGGAGACTACAGATCAGAGGGTCTCACGCTGACGCTCGGCTTATTGCTTGCCAGCTTCTTGTTCAGATTTTTCTGAAGTTCACCCAAGAAGCTGAACGTTATTGAAGGTGGAACGAGGTTCTAACAAGAGGCTGAAGAACAGAAAGCTGATCTAACCTGGTACTTCAATTAGTATGCACAGAGCTACTAATGAACATGGCCTACATCCAGGCATCTCAACCAGGGTTCTACCTCCGGCTGGTGCGCTCTGGTCTACTGTAGAAACATGGCGGTGGTAGCTCCTGTTGGAAGGCAGAGATATGAAGGCTCATAGGATTCGGCGTTCAGGCTAGAACAATTTACAACTGACGACTGAATCATATTCACCAGGGACTCACGGGGGTCTGTTTCATCTTCTCCTCGTTACTCCTCAACCTTTTTATCTTACTGGTCCCCGTTTCAGAGAACCGTCTCCATCAGGCCTGCAGCAGGTTTATAATTAATACACTGGCGTGCTTACAGAAGACGTGAGCAAGCCTGAGAACTCTACTGGCATGTCTACTGGCACAGTACAAACCCTACAGTCCTGATCCACACAGTACAAACTCTACAGTCCTGATCCACACAGTACAAACTCTACAGTCCTGATCCATACAGTACAAACTCTACAGTCCTGATCCACACAGTACAAACTCTACAGTCCTGATCCATACAGTACAAACCCTACAGTCCTCATCCACACAGTACAAACTCTACAGTCCTGATCCATACAGTACAAACTCTACAGTCCTGATCCACACAGTACAAACTCTACAGTCCTGATCCACACAGTACAAACTCTACAGTCCTGATCCACACAGTACAAACTCTACAGTCCTGATCCACACAGTACAAACTCTACAGTCCTGATCCATACAGTACAAACTCTACAGTCCTGATCCACACAGTACAAACTCTACAGTCCTGATCCACACAGTACAAACCCTACAGTCCTGATCCACACAGTACAAACTCTACAGTCCTGATCCACACAGTACAAACTCTACAGTCCTGATCCACACAGTACAAACCCTACAGTCCTGATCCACACAGTACAAACTCTACAGTCCTGATCCACACAGTACAAACTCTACAGTCCTGATCCACACAGTACAAACTCTACAGTCCTGATCCACACAGTACAAACTCTACAGTCCTGATCCATACAGTACAAACCCTACAGTCCTGATCCAGACAGTACAAACTCTACAGTCCTGATCCACACAATACAAACTCTACAGTCCTGATCCACACAGTACAAACTCTACAGTCCTGATCCACACAGTACAAACTCTACAGTCCTGATCCATACAGTACAAACTCTACAGTCCTGATCCACACAGTACAAACCCTACAGTCCTGATCCACACAGTACAAACCCTACAGTCCTGATCCACACAGTATAAACTCTACAGTCCTGATTCACACAGTACAAACTTTACAGTCCTGATCCACACAGTACAAACTCTACAGTCCTGATCCACACAGTACAAACTCTACAGTCCTGATCCACACAGTACAAACTTTACAGTCCTGATCCACACAATACAAACTTTACAGTCCTGATCCACACAATACAAGCTCTACAGTCCTGATCCACACAATACAAACTCTACAGTCCTGATCCACACAATACAAACTTTACAGTCCTGATCCACACAATACAAACTCTACAGTCCTGATCCACACAGTACAAACTTTACAGTCCTGATCCACACAGTACAAACTTTACAGTCCTGATCCACACAATACAAGCTCTACAGTCCTGATCCATACAGTACAAACTCTACAGTCCTGATCCACACAGTACAAACTTTACAGTCCTGATCCACACAATACAAGCTCTACAGTCCTGATCCATACAGTACAAACTCTACAGTCCTGATCCACACAGTACAAACTTTACAGTCCTGATCCACACAATACAAGCTCTACAGTCCTGATCCACACAGTACAAGCTCTACAGTCCTGATCCACACAGTACAAACTCTACAGTCCTGATCCAAACAGTACAAACTCTACAGTCCTGATCCAGACAGTACAAACTCTACAGTCCTGATCCACACAGTACAAACTCTACAGTCCTGATCCACACAGTACAAACTCTACAGTCCTGATCCATACAGTACAAACTCTACAGTCCTGATCCACACAGTACAAACTCTACAGTCCTGATCCATACAGTACAAACTTTACAGTCCTGATCCACACAATACAAACTCTACAGTCCTGATCCACACAGTACAAACTCTACAGTCCTGATCCACACAATACAAACTCTACAGTCCTGATCCACACAGTTCCAACTCTACAGTCCTGATCCACACAATACAAACTCTACAGTCCTGATCCACACAGTACAAACTCTACAGCTGTGAGCCACATGGTCTGGAGCCCTAACTTCATGTCATTACTGGAAGCCACACTCAGCATTTCTGTGCTACTGATGGTCCGTGGATTTTCAGGGTGGCATCACCCGTCAGCATTTCATCAGTGTTCGGGGAGGGATGATGTAATCGTCTGAAAACTGTAGAAATCATATTTCTCCATCAGTTTCCCTCCAGACCACTGAGCTCTCTCTTTCTCTCTTTCTTTTCTCTCTCTCATCCTTTCCTCCTAAACCTCTCTCAGCATTAGCGCTACGCTAGGCTGAGCGCTGTATCGAACAGTGTGATGCCGTTTAATCCGCGCTCCGCTCAGGCTTGAAACAACAAGCTCGGCTGCGAATCCGAGAAAGGATTAGATTCCGTTCTACATCACAATAAAAATCAATACAAAGCAAATGTACTTTCAGGCCCGAATCAGCTCGGCAGGCCTCTCCGAGTGCAGCGGCTCTCTCCTGCAGCGCCGCTTGTGAAACAGAAGGTAGCACCGTGGCTCCTGCTGCACCGAGCAGCAGGCAGCAGTTCACTGAGTAGGAAAGTCGCAGCTGCCGCTTTTTCCTCTGCTCACCTTCAGTCACAAGTTTGGGTTCAGTGTCCTGTGTTTCTCGTACAGGCACGCTAACAGTCTGTACTGGTTAATACTGTTAGGATCTGCAGTCCTGAGTCCTGAGGAGAGAATTTCACGCTAAAATAGGGTGAGCTCGCACTGCTGTGGCCCACTTTCATACAATAGAGACCTGGTTTTAGCTGTTTAGCTAACATTAGCTGGCTCATTGGCTGATCTTGGCTGTCTTGCTAATATTAGCAGTCAGTTAACTTATATAAGCCAATTCGTTTCCTGCGTCAGAGGTAGTTCTTTGTTTGAGAAGCATGTAATAGTGAACTGGTGGTAGCTGTATAGCTAATATTAGGTGACTAGTTTGGTAACATTAGCCAACTTATTGGCCAACAGTATCGTTTTTTGGCTTCAGAGTTCGTTCCCTGTTTGAGAAGCTTGTAATTGTGGACCAGTTTTGGCTGTATGGCTAATATTAACTGGCCAATGAGCTTATATAAACCAATTTCTAGGCTAACAGTGTCGTTTTCTGCACGAGAGTTTGTTCTCCATTGGAAAAGCTTGTAATGGTGAACTGGTTTTAGCTGTATAGTTAATATTAGCTGGTTAATCCATTAATATTAGCTAACTTGTTGGCCAACGGTGTCGATTTTTTTGTTCCAGAGGCTTGTATATGTGGACCTGACATTAGCTAGCTAATTCACTAATATTAGTCAATTTCTTGACTAACAGTGTCATTTCCTGCTTCAGAGGTTGTCCTTTGTTTAAGAAGCTTGTAATTGAGAACTAGTTGTGGCTGTATAGCTAACATTAGCTGGCTAATTCTCTAATATCAGCCAATTGCTTGACCAACAGCGTCGTTTTTGGCTTTCAAATTCATTCTCTGTTTAAGAAACGTATAATTGCGAACTGGGTCAATTCCCGCCACGGCCGCCAGAGGGTGCCGAAAACCCAGCAAGGCGGTAAGGCGGGAGTCTGACAATCAGCTACGATAGACTTCACCTGGGAAACCCCCTATAAAAGGGGCCTGCAGGTCATCGTCGCACCCTCATCCGTGCATACGGGTAAAAGTAGCTCTGCGGAGCAAAAAAACCCCAGAAAAACAAAGAAAGAAAGAAAAAGGAGAAAGAAAACCCAAAAGAAAAGAGGACTGTTAATCCCAACAAAACAGGAAAACATCCCAAAACAAAGAAAATCACAGAGGAACAGAGAGAGCCTTATTAATTTCCTTACGTTTGGAAAGTCATTTCTTTGTTTGAAGCTTTTGTTTGCTGTTGATGCGCTTTTCGGCGCATTAGTTTTATTCCCTGCCAGCGCAGTGTTGAGAGTGCACTCCCGGTGGTGCAGTGGTATTATTGCAGGCCTATCAACACAAAGATTACGGGTTTAAATCTACAGTAGGGCTGCATAGCTGTCCATCGTTCTCCTTTACTTTCTACATAGTTCTTAAAGCTTTTGCACCACAAATATCGCATTTTCACGCCGTAGTGGTGAGCACTAGAACTTACTAGAACCTTTTACTTTTACCTGTCCATCTCTGCACTTGGCTCCTATCTCCCCCATCCTGTAACAGCTTTTGGCTGTATAGCTAATGTTAACTGGGTAATTAGCTAACGGTGTCTTCTCAGAGTTTGAAAATCATTGTTTTGAGTATCACCACCTACAGGCCAATCAAGTTAAACTATGTTAACGTTGCCTGATAATTATTGTTATATTGGCTGTCATATGAACAGTGGTGTAGCTAGCTCTCCCTTATCTGTGTTGGTATATCTCGGTTATTTATGAAGAGCTGTCCAGTTTGATCTGCTCTCTGAAGAAAACAACCATGCAGTTACATGTTTCCACCACAGAGGTCACCATTTCCCCAAATTTGCTAAATCAACAAAGTGCACCTGCCTAATTCAATTCTAATCCTGAGTTGGACTAGAAGGCTCCTAAATGTCCTGGCATACATGTAGCATCCACGTTGTTGAATTCTGGGTTCTGGAGGAACGTCTGGACCCCTACGTCAGATCTACCAATCAGATACAGGATGGTTTTATGAGCTGCAGCAGGCCGTCTTTGTTCATGGCTCTCTGTTTATGGTTTAGCGTCTCACTGCTAGCTTGGTAACTGCACTAAGATGATGAGTGGTTTCCAGCTGTCCGTCTTGTCCAGTCTTGGTGACGATCCTCAGATTTCTAAAGCGACTGCTGCTTCAGAGACAGTCCTTTCATCCCCCTCCTCCGCCAATCACTGCGTTTGTGTAAAGGGATGATGGTATATGGAGCGTCTGGGCTGAGGACTTATGCTAAGTGAGCACTCGTCTCTGGGGCTTTCATAAACGCAGGGCAGATGGAGGACGCTGCAGGGGGCAGTGAGTCCCACACTGCACATACATTACCTTCTGAAGCTGCTCTTAACCACACACCATTAGAGCCGAGAGCACGGACCCTCCTCACAGAGACCCAGTGATACACCCCTCCAGAGCACGCCAGTGCCGAGACAGAAGTGGAACAATGGGACAATAGTGGAGGAATATTGTCCATGGGACAGTAGTGAAGCAATAGTATGACAATAGTGGGACAATGTTGGAACAATAGTGGAGGAATATTGTCCATGGGACAATAGTGGAGCAATTGTGGGACAATAGTGGAGCAATTGTGGGACAATGTTGGAACAATAGTGGGACAATAGGACAATAGTGGCGGAATATCGTCCATGGGACAATAAATAGTGAAGCAATAGTATGACAATAGTGGAACAATTATAGGACAATGGGACAATAGTGGAGATATTGATATTGAGATATTGTGGAGATATAGTGGAGATATTGTCAAACTGTAAATACTGTTTGACCAGAGGAGGATGGGTCTCCCCTTGTGAGTCTGGTTCCTCCCAAGGTTTCTTCCTCCAGTTGAGGGAGTTTTTCCTTGCCACTGTTGCCTCTGGCTTGCTCACTGGGGGATATATGTTATAACTGTTTTCAAAACTCTGTATAGCTGCTTTGAGACAACATCGTTGTAAAAAGCGCTATATAAATAAAATTGACTTGACTTGACTTGACATAGGGCAGTAGTGAAGCAATAGTATGACAATAGTGGGACAATGCTGGAACAATAGTGGGATAATAGGACAATAGTGGAGGAATATTGTCCATGGGACAATGTTGGAACAATAGTGGAACAATGGTGGAACAACAGTGGAGGAATACTGTCCATGGGACAATGTTGGAACAATAGTGGAGGAATATTGTCCATGGGACAATAGTAGAGCAATAGTATAACAATAGTGGAACAACTGTGGGACAATAGTGGAGGAATATTGTCCATGGGACAATAGTGGAGCTATAATATGACAATAGTGGAACAATTGTGGGACAACAGGACAATAGTGGAGATATTGTCCATGGGACAGTAGTGAAGCAATAGTATGACAATAGTGAAACAACTGTGGGACAATAGTGGAGGAATATTGTCCATGGGACAATAGTGGAGCAATAATATGACAATAGTGGAACAATTGTGGGACAACAGGACAATAGTGGAGATATTGTCCATGGGACAGTAGTGAAGCAATAGTATGACAATAGTGGAACAATTGTGGGACAATGTTGGAACAATAATGGAATAATGGGACAATAATGGAGGAATATTGTCCATGGGACAATGTTGGAACAATAGTGGGATAAGGATAAAAGCTATTTTTAAAAAAACGAGTGTTGTGGGGCGGAGCTTACCAGCTGCAGCCATGTGTTCACTGGTCCTGATTGGCTGGAACCCAACGAAGGGGATCTGCATGGATAGTACCAGACCCACTATGTAGAACGTACTGTAGGCTGAGAGAGAGGGAGAGAGAGAGAGAGAGGGAGAGAGAGAGAATGACAAAAATAATGAAGAGGAACACAATGAAACAAAGAAAAGATAGAGATGAGAACAGAGAGTGAGAAAGAAGAAAGAAAGAGAAACAGTGTGAATGAGGAACATGATTTAGCAGGAAGAAAAGAAGAAAAGGAAATGAGAGAGAGAGAGAAAGAGAGGGAGATTAATCTTGTGCACGTAATATAATAATATTTATGGTCATTAAGACAGTTATTAATAGTGTTGCTGTTATTATCATAGCATTGTTGTGTTGCCTTAGTCTTGTTGCTGTTGTCTCTTTGTGTTGTCTTACTGTTTTTGTTGTTGTCTCAGTGTTGCTGTTTGTGTTCTTGATATATCAGTGTTATTATCTCAGTGTTGTTATTGTATTAGTGTTATTATCTCACTGTTGTTATTGTATTAGTGTTATTATCTCAGTGTTGTTATTGTATTAGTGTTATTATCTCAGTGTTGTTATTGTATTAGTGTTATTATCTCAGTGTTGTTATTGTATTAGTGTTATTATCTCACTGTTGTTATTGTATTAGTGTTATTATCTCACTGTTGTTATTGTATTAGTGTTATTATCTCAGAGTTCTTATTGTATAAGCGTTATTATCTCAGTGTTATTGTATTAGCGTTATTATCTCAGTGTTGTTATTGTATTAGTGTTATTATCTCACGGTTGTTATTGTTTTAATGTTATTATCTCACTGTTGTTATTGTTTTTGTGTTATTATCTCACTGTTCTTATTGTATTAGTGTTATTATCTCACTGTTGTTATTGTATTAGCCTTATTATCTCACTGTTGTTATTGTATTAGTGTTATTATCTCAGTGTTGTTATTGTATTAGTGTTATTATCTCATTGTTGTTATAGTGTTAGTTTTATTATCTCAGTGTTGTTATAGTATTAGTGTTATTATCTCACTGTTATTGTATTAGTGTTATTATCTCAGTGCTGTTATAGTGTTAGTGTTATTATCTCAGTGTTGTAATAGTATTAGTGTTATTATCTCACTGTTGTTATTGTATTAGTGTTATTATCTCAGTGTTTTTATTGTATTAGTGTTGTGTACTGTTGTGTGTGTGTTGTGATGTGATGTTATTGTTAGTGTTAGTGTTGTGTGTTGTTGTAATGTGATGTTATTGTTAGTGTTAGTGTTGTGTGTTGTTGTAATGTGATGTTATTGTTAGTATTAGTGTTGTGTGTTGTAATGGGATGTTATTGTTAGTATTAGTGTTGTGTGTTGTAATGTGATGTTATTGTTAGTATTAGTGTTGTGTGTTGTTGTAATGTGATGTTATTGTTAGTATTAGTGTTGTGTGTTGTTGTAATGGGATGTTAATGTTAGTATTAGTGTTGTGTGTTGTTGTAATGTGATGTTATTGTTAGTATTAGTGTTATGTGTTGTTGTAATGTGATGTTATTGTTAGTATTAGTGTTGTGTTGTTGTAATGTGATGTTATTGTTAGTATTAGTGTTGTGATGTGATGTTATTGTTAGTATTAGTGTTGTGTGTTGTAATGTGATGTTATTGTTAGTATTAGTGTTGTGTGTTGTTGTAATGTGATGTTATTGTTAGTATTAGTGTTGTGTGTTGTAATGTGATGTTATTGTTAGTATTAGTGTTGTGTGTGTTGTAATGTGATGTTATTGTTAGCATTAGTGTTGTGTGTTGTTGTAATGTGATGTTATTGTTAGTATTAATGTTGTGTGTTGTTGTAATGTGATGTTATTGTTAGTATTAGTGTTGTGTGTTGTGATGTTATTGTTAGTATTAGTGTTGTGTGTTGTAATGTGATGTTATTGTTAGTATTAGTGTTGTGTGTTGTGATGTTATTGTTAGTATTAGTGTTGTGTGTTGTAATGTGATGTTATTGTTAGTATTAGTGTTGTGTGTTGTTGTAATGTGATGTTGTTGTTAGTATTAGTGTTGTGTGTTGTAATGTGATGTTATTGTTAGTATTAGTGTTGTGTGTGTTGTAATGTGATGTTATTGTTAGTATTAGTGTTGTGTGTTGTAATGTGATGTTATTGTTAGTATTAGTGTTGTGTGTTGTAATGTGATGTTATTGTTAGTATTAGTGTTGTGTGTGTTGTAATGTGATGTTATTGTTAGTATTAGTGTTGTGTGTGTTGTAATGTGATGTTATTGTTAGTATTAGTGTTGTGTGTGTTGTAATGTGATGTTATTGTTAGTATTAGTGTTGTGTGTTGTAATGTGATGTTATTGTTAGTATTAGTGTTGTGTGTGTTGTAATGTGATGTTATTGTTAGTATTAGTGTTGTGTGTTGTAATGTGATGTTATTGTTAGTATTAGTGTTGTGTGTGTTGTAATGTGATGTTATTGTTAGTATTAGTGTTGTGTGTGTTGTAATGTGATGTTATTGTTAGTATTAGTGTTGTGTGTGTTGTAATGTGATGTTATTGTTAGTATTAGTGTTGTGTGTTGTAATGTTATTGTTAGTATTAGTGTTGTGTGTTGTAATGTGATGTTATTGTTAGTATTAGTGTTGTGTGTTGTAATGTGATGTTATTGTTAGTATTAGTGTTATGTGTTGTTGTAATGTGATGTTATTGTTAGTATTAGTGTTGTGTGTTGTAATGTGATGTTATTGTTAGTATTAGTGTTGTGTGTGTTGTAATGTGATGTTATTGTTAGTATTAGTGTTGTGTGTTGTAATGTGATGTTATTGTTAGTATTAGTGTTGTGTGTTGTAATGTGATGTTATTGTTAGTATTAGTGTTGTGTGTTGTAATGTGATGTTATTGTTAGTATTAGTGTTGTGTGTGTTGTAATGTGATGTTATTGTTAGTATTAGTGTTGTGTGTTGTGATGTGATGTTATTGTTAGTATTAGTGTTGTGTGTTGTAATGTGATGTTATTGTTAGTATTAGTGTTGTGTGTTGTAATGTGATGTTATTGTTAGTATTAGTGTTGTGTGTGTTGTAATGTGATGTTATTGTTAGTATTAGTGTTGTGTGTTGTAATGTGATGTTATTGTTAGTATTAGTGTTGTGTGTTGTAATGTGATGTTATTGTTAGTATTAGTGTTGTGTGTTGTAATGTGATGTTATTGTTAGTATTAGTGTTGTGTGTTGTAATGTGATGTTATTGTTAGTATTAGTGTTGTGTGTTGTAATGTGATGTTATTGTTAGTATTAGTGTTGTGTGTTGTAATGTGATGTTATTGTTAGTATTAGTGTTGTGTGTGTTGTAATGTGATGTTATTGTTAGTATTAGTGTTGTGTGTGTTGTAATGTGATGTTATTGTTAGTATTAGTGTTGTGTGTGTTGTAATGTGATGTTATTGTTAGTATTAGTGTTGTGTGTGTTGTTGTAATGTGATGTTATTGTTAGTATCAGTGTTGTGTGTTGTGATGTTATTGTTAGTATTAGTGTTGTGCAGTGAGGAGTAACCCTGTTGGGAGTGTGAGCGCTCCTCTCGGCTCTAGCATTTGTAAATCCTCTGATCGGTGTTTCTGAACACTCCTCCGGCCGTATGTGCGGCGTGTGACTGCAGGAGTAATTGGTGGAGTGAAATATGGTGTGCGTTAGTGAGGTGGGAGTGAGTTACACAGGCATGAAGGTGGAGGAGTTGAAGCAGAACCGTGTTCCTCGTCCATCTGTTCTCCGCCACCAGGAGGAGGAACCCGGCGCTGCTCGTTTATACAGACGGCTCGGAACATCAGGACTACACAACACACTCCTACACACTCCTACACACTCCTACACACTCCTGCACACACCGGCAAGAGTCCTGATACAGCCATGCTCTGCTCTTATGTTTCATCTTAAATGATCTGCAGAATGGGGACTGGGTCGGGGGTCTAAGGGGGGTCTAAGGGGGGTCTAAGGGGGGTCTAACGGGGGTCCTGCAGTAGAGTACCTGTTACTGTAGTGTCTGTGATTCCTTAGGTTAGGGGGGTTAGGGGGGTTAGGCGAGGGTGGGGGTGACACATGCGTCCTGAATGATACGTGTTGCTGGTAACAGGTATGACAACAAGTGTTACGGAGTGTTTTCTACCCCTCACGCTGTGTTGCATCTGGGGTTAAACACTGCCCCCTACAGCGCAGGAGTGTACAGTGTTATTGTCTCAGTCTTGCTGTTGTCTCAGTGTCTGTGTTGTTATTGTCTCAGTGTTGTTATTGTCTGAGTGTCAGTGTTGTTATTGTCTCAGTGTTGTTATTGTCTCAGTGTCAGTGTTATTATTGTCTGTGTTGTTATTGTTTCAGTGTTGTTATTGTCTCAGTGTTGTTATTGTCTCAGTGTCAGTGTTGTTATTGTCTGAGTGTCAGTGTTGTTATTGTCTCAGTGTTGTTATTGTCTCAGTGTCAGTGTTATTATTGTCTGTGTTGTTATTGTTTCAGTGTTGTTATTGTCTCAGTATTGTTATTGTCTCAGTGTTGTTATTGTCTCAGTGTCAGTGTTGTTATTGTCTCAGTGTTGTTATTGTCTCAGTGTCAGTGCTGTTATTGTCTCAGTGTTGTTATTGTCTCAGTGTCAGTGTTGTTATTGTCTCAGTGTCAGTGTTGTTATTGTTTGTGTTGTTATTGTCTCAGTGTTGTTATTGTCTCAGTGTCAGTGTTGTTATTGTTTCAGTGTTGTTATTGTCTCAGTGTCAGTTTTGTTATTGTTTCAGTGTTGTTATTGTCTCAGTGTCAGTGTTATTATTGTCTGTGTTGTTATTGTTTCAGTGTTGTTATTGTCTCAGTATTGTTATTGTCTCAGTGTCTGTGTTGTTATTGTCTCAGTGTTGTTATTGTCTCAGTGTCAGTGTTGTTATTGTCTCAGTGTTGTTATTGTCTCAGTGTCAGTGTTGTTATTGTCTCAGTGTCAGTGTTGTTATTGTCTCAGTGTCAGTGTTGTTATTGTCTCAGTATTGTTATTGTCTCAGTGTTGTTATTGTCTCAGTGTCAGTGTTGTTATTGTCTCAGTGTTGTTATTGTCTCAGTGTCAGTGTTGTTATTGTCTGTGTTGTTATTGTTTCAGTGTTGTTATTGTCTCAGTGTCAGTGTTGTTATTGTTTCAGTGTTGTTATTGTCTCAGTGTCAGTGTTGTTATTGTCTGTGTTGTTATTGTTTCAGTGTTGTTATTGTCTCAGTGTCAGTGTTGTTATTGTTTCAGTGTTGTTATTGTCTGTGTTGTTATTGTTTCAGTGTTGTTATTGTCTCAGTGTCAGTGTTGTTATTGTCTCAGTATTGTTATTGTCTCAGTGTTGTTATTGTCTCAGTGTCAGTGTTGTTATTGTCTCAGTGTCAGTGTTGTTATTGTCTCAGTGTTGTTATTGTCTCAGTGTCAGTGTTGTTATTGTCTCAGTGTCAGTGTTGTTATTGTCTCAGTATTGTTATTGCCTCAGTGTTGTTATTGTCTCAGTGTCAGTGTTGTTATTGTCTCAGTGTTGTTATTGTCTCAGTGTCTGTGTTGTTATTGTCTCAGTGTTGTTTTGGTCTCAGTGTCAGTGTTATTGTCTCAGTGTCTGTGTTATTATTGTCTCAGTGTCAGTGTTGTTATTGTCTCAGTGTCAGTGTTGTTATTGTCTCAGTATTGTTATTGTCTCAGTGTTGTTATTGTCTCAGTGTCAGTGTTGTTATTGTCTCAGTGTTGTTATTGTCTCAGTGTCAGTGTTGTTATTGTCTGTGTTGTTATTGTTTCAGTGTTGTTATTGTCTCAGTGTCAGTGTTGTTATTGTTTCAGTGTTGTTATTGTCTCAGTGTCAGTGTTGTTATTGTCTGTGTTGTTATTGTTTCAGTGTTGTTATTGTCTCAGTGTCAGTGTTGTTATTGTTTCAGTGTTGTTATTGTCTGTGTTGTTATTGTTTCAGTGTTGTTATTGTCTCAGTGTCAGTGTTGTTATTGTCTCAGTATTGTTATTGTCTCAGTGTTGTTATTGTCTCAGTGTCAGTGTTGTTATTGTCTCAGTGTCTGTGTTGTTATTGTCTCAGTATTGTTATTGTCTCAGTGTTGTTATTGTCTCAGTGTCAGTGTTGTTATTGTCTCAGTGTCAGTGTTGTTATTGTCTCAGTGTTGTTATTGTCTCAGTGTCAGTGTTGTTATTGTCTCAGTGTCAGTGTTGTTATTGTCTCAGTATTGTTATTGCCTCAGTGTTGTTATTGTCTCAGTGTCAGTGTTGTTATTGTCTCAGTGTTGTTATTGTCTCAGTGTCAGTGTTGTTATTGTCTCAGTGTCAGTGTTGTTATTGTCTCAGTATTGTTATTGCCTCAGTGTTGTTATTGTCTCAGTGTCAGTGTTGTTATTGTCTCAGTGTTGTTATTGTCTCAGTGTCTGTGTTGTTATTGTCTCAGTGTTGTTTTGGTCTCAGTGTCAGTGTTATTGTCTCAGTGTCTGTGTTATTATTGTCTCAGTGTTGTTATTGTCTCAGTGTCTTTGTTATTATTGTCTCAGTGTTGTTATTGTCTCAGTGTTGTTATTGTCTCAGTGTCTTTGTGTGTTGTTAATGTCTTAGTTCTGTTATTGTCTCAGTGTGTTATTGTCTCAGTGATGTCTGTGTTGTTATTGTCTCAGTGTGTTATTGTCTCAGTGATGTCTGTGTTGTTATTGTCTCAGTGTGTTATTGTCTCAGTGATGTCTGTGTTATTATTGTCTCAGTGTTGTTATTGTCTCAGTGTCTTTGTTATTATTGTCTCAGTGTTGTTATTGTCTCAGTGTCTTTGTGTGTTGTTAATGTCTTAGTTCTGTTATTGTCTCAGTGTGTTATTGTCTCAGTGATGTCTGTGTTGTTATTGTCTCAGTGATGACACAGTGATGTCTGTGTTGTTATTGTCTCAGTGTGTTATTGTCTCAGTGATGTCTGTGTTGTTATTGTCTCAGTGATGTCTGTGTTGTTATTGTCTCAGTGTGTTACTGTCTCAGTGTGTTATTGTCTCAGTGATGTCTGTGTTGTTATTGTCTCAGTGATGACACAGTGATGTCTGTGTTGTTTGAACTAAACAGTGTTTCCAGCTTAAATACATCAAAATGTAAATGACTAGTGAAAACAAGCCTCATCAAATTGACTGTAGATGAAACATCAGCATGATTATTAGTTTTCCTTCCTTTCAATTCCAACAGTTATTTATATTATATTCCAGCAAACACTTCATTAGAACTGGAGCTCGGTACTCTCAGACCTCAATCAGGCTTCACAGGAAAAGCTTCCTAAGAACACAAGGAAGGACCACTGAGGAACCAAGACTCCACAGGAAAAGCTTCCTAAGAACACAAGGAAGGACCACTGAGGAACCAAGACTCCACAGGAAAAGCTTCCTAAGAACACAAGGAAGGGTCGCTGAGGAACCAAGACTCCACAGGAAAAGCTTCCTAAGAACACAAGGAAGGGCCGCTGAGGAACCAAGACTCCACAGGAAAAGCTTCCTAAGAACACAAGGAAGGACCACTGAGGAACCAAGACTCCACAGGAAAAGCTTCCTAAGAACACAAGGTAGGACCGCTGAGGAACCAAGACTCCACAGGAAAAGCTTCCTAAGAACACAAGGAAGGGCCGCTGAGGAACCAAGACTCCACAGGAAAAGCTTCCTAAGAACACAAGGAAGGGCCGCTGAGGAACCAAGACTCCACAGGAAAAGCTTCCTAAGAACACAAGGAAGGGCCGCTGAGGAACCAAGACTCCACAGGAAAAGCTTCCTAAGAACACAAGGTAGGACCGCTGAGGAACCAAGACTCCACAGGAAAAGCTTCCTAAGACCACAAGGAAGGGCCGCTGAGGAACCAAGACTCCACAGGAAAAGCTTCCTAAGAACACAAGGAAGGGCCGCTGAGGAACCAAGACTCCACAGGTGAAGCTTCCTAAGAACACAAGGTAGGACTGCTGAGGAACCAAGACTCCACAGGTGAAGCTTCCTAAGAACACAAGGAAGGCCCTTACAAAAAAGAAGTTTATTCAAGTGTACCATTAGTTACTTCTTTTAAACTAAAAGGAAGTGAGTATGTTTTCAGTTTACTTTTTATGTACTTCTCAGTGATATACTTAACACAGGTATACTTAAGTGTACTTGGGCAAGTATAGAACAGTCTAAGTATATTTGGTCTTTACTTGTACTTAATCTTTTGATTGAGATAGTAGAAGTAAGTATTGCTCTGCACAAAAACACATCCAGTAGAATATTTATTTAAAAATTTTTAAAGATTTATACAGATACTAATATGTTTATAATCTGAGTGTGTCTTGTTTATTTTACGTGTGTCCACTGGTGAGTAAGTAAACGTTGTTAAGTTCTATTTTAAGTAGAAAAAACTCTTAAACCTAGACATATACTTTAAAGCACAACAATAATATAAGCAGTAAATTATAAGTATTATGTTAAGTTACTTACAGAAAACTTACAAGCTAGTAAACTAATAGTAAACCCTTAAGTTTACTTTTAGTGTAGTTGCAGTACAAAAGATGTAAACTAGTTTATACTTGGTTTACTACTCTTACACTTAAAGTGTACTTAAAAGTATACTTTTAAAAACTAGAAATTGGACCAATTTAGTCCCAAGAAGTATCAAAATAGTACATATACAAGCATACTACTAGTACAATGACATTAGTATAGTAACTACATGAAGTACACTTAAAAAATAAACTTTAAGTATACTTATTTTCTGTAAGGGGACCACTGAGGAACCAAGACTCCACAGTAGAAGCTTCCTAAGAACACAAGGTAGGACTAAAAGATCAAAGACTCAAAAGGAGAACCTCCCTAAGAACATGAGAAAAAACTACTACTGAGAGGAACAAAGACTCAAAAGGAGAACCTATCTAAGAACACGAGGAAGAACTAGTGAGGATCAAAGACTCAAAAGGAGAACCTCCCTAAGAACATGAGGAAGAACTACTGAGAGGATCAAAGACTCAAAAGGAGAACCTCCCTAAGAACATGAATAAGAACCACTAAGAGGATGAACTGTGACAGCATTTATGGGCTGGCCAGTTGTTAAGGAAAGAGAAGGCGGCGGCACCCTGGAAGAGTGAGCAGTGTCTGCTCAAGATCTTCTACACCTTCTTATTATACGCCCCCTGGTGATGACGTATCCTTTAACGTTCCTTGGTTCCAATAAAAACTGATGGGAATGCAGTCTGGTTCCCTGAATAGCACCAAAGTTTTAAAAAGCCTGAATGGAGTTCTTTTGGCTGAAAAGAGCTAGAAGAACTTGAGGAAGAACCACTGTGAGGAAGCAAGACTCTAAGAGTGGTCTACTGGAGGATGGGTTTCTGGGTTCCTCTCAGTGGTTCCTCCTCACACTGGTAGAGCCCCGAGGACCAGGTGTAGTTAATTATGGGTTGGATATGTGTTGTGGAACTTTTGTTGATGGAAGATCATTTGTTATGGATGTTGCACCTGACCTGGGTAATTTCCTGCAGGAGCAAAAGTGAAGTGCATGGTTTGTGGTTCCCAGTGACACAGTGTGGAACGCTGGCAGAGAATCAGCTTTCACAAGGAGAAATGTTAGTGTGTCCTTCGCTGCAGCCTCCTCACCACTTATCCATCCATCATCTCGGTGACCTTAAAGAAAGACATGGGTCGCATGGCAAAGTGAGAGCGAGAACGTTTAAGTGCTTCATGACATTTAACACCGAACGGAAAAGCGAAAAGTCTGAATCCCAGAAAACGCTCAGGCCCGTCACCTTCACCAGCTCCGCTGACGCTCCGAGATCTCTAACGACAGGCTGATGAAACGCTCCGTTAGGCTCCGCAATCAAGAAGCCAATTCCTGGCTCTGAAGAGAAGATAGATGGATAAAGAAAAACAAAACAGAGGCTACAGAGCAGCAAGCACATTCATCACGCTCGCGGGGAGCAAACTTAGACCAAGGAGGCCGACACGACTCCTCACCGAGGTTTTAGAGGAATGATTCAGTAAAAAAAACCTTCACCTTTTCTATAAGAACACGAGGAAGAACCACTGAGAGGAACCAAGACTCAAAAGGAAAACCTCCTAAAAGTGAGGCAGAAAGACCCTCAAAAGAAGGAACTCCTAAAGAACACAAGGAGGTACCACGCAGAAGAATCAAGACTCAAAAGAAGAACATCCCTAAGAAAATGAAGAAGAACCACTGATAGGAACCAAGATTGAGGAGAACCCTTCTAAAAGTGTGAGGCAGAAAGATTCAGAGGAACCACTGAGAAGAACCAAGACTCAACAGGAGAAGCACCAATAAGTGTGAGGCAGAAAGACTCTCAAAAGAATGTACTCCTGAAGAACACAAAAAAAAGAACCACTGAGAGGAACAAAGACTCAAAAGGAAAACCTCCCTTACAAAATGAAGAAGAACCGCTAAGAAAAAACCAAGATAGAAAAGGAGAACCTCCTAAGTGTTAAGCAGAAAGACTCTTAAGGACAACCTCTAGGAAGATGAAGAAGAACAACTGAGAAGAACCAAGATTTAAAAAGAGAACCTTCTATAATGGTGAGGCAGAAAGACCCAGAGGAACCAAAACTCAAAAGAATAACCTTCATTTATGGCATGAGGAATAGAGGAAGAACCACTGAGAAGAACCAAGACTCAACAGCTGAAACTGTCTGAGAATGTGGAAGAACCACTGAAAAGAACCAAGACTCAACAGGAGAAACACCAATAAATGTGAGGCAGAAGACTCTCAAAAGAAGGAACTCTTGAAGAACACGAGGGAGAACAACTGAAAGGAACCAAGACATAACAGCCGTAACTGTCTAAGAACGAGGAAGAACCACTGAGAAGAACCAAGACTCAAAAGTAGAACCTCTTGAGAACCATTAAAAAGAACCCAGATTCAACAGGAGAAACACCAATAAGCATGAGGCAGAATGATTCTCTAAAGGAGGAACCTCTGAAGAACATGAGGAGGAACCAGTAAGAGGAACCAATAATTAAAATTAGAACCTCCCTAAGAGCATTAGCGATTACTGACCCCCCAGACCGGTGGGCTACAGACCTCCAGCATGTGTTTGCTGACTGACTGATGGCGTTCGGACTCATAGGTGAAGTATCTTCCGTCTGGTTTCTGCTGGAGTTGAGAGTTCTGCTGGACTGAGTTGTCAGTTGAGGGTGAAAGCTGGCGCTGGAATGGATGGCGGTGCTGATGGGCTCGGCCCCGCCGGAACCGAGGAACTGAAAGATTGAACACGTAACGACGGCCCCCCTGCCCTCCCCACCAGGGGTTATTCATTTCCCAGGCCCTGGAGAGGCTTCTGTACGAGCTGAGTTATACACACGGTTAATAGCGAATGATGTGGAACCCAAAGCGATCAATCGTCTCCGGCCCCCCCATCGTCAATAACGCTGCCCCAACGTTAATGCAATGTTAATGACACGTTCTCCGGCTCCTCCGACCGCCAGCACCTTACAGCTCCTCTGACTGTTCCAGCCAAACATCTTTAACCGCTGCTGATGACCAGCTGGCTGCAGCTCCGGGCACCAAACGCCAAACTGTCCAGAAACTCGAAACCTTAGTTTCAGTAATGAAGGTACTCGACCCAGAGCTGTCGCTGGGCGTCCGTGCACAAACATGAAAGACCACACGCAGCTTCAAACCACTCGGAGACCGGCGGTCAGTCAAACATGAAAGACCACACGCAGCTTCAAACCACTCGGAGACCGGCGGTCAGTCAAACATGAAAGACCACACGCAGCTTCAAACCACTCGGAGACCGGCGGTCAGTCAAACATGAAAGACCACACGCAGCTTCAAACCACTCGGAGACCGGCGGTCAGTCAAACATGAAAGACCACACGCAGCTTCAAATCACTCGGAGACCGGCGGTCAGTCAAACATGAAAGACCACACGCAGCTTCAAATCACTCGGAGACCGGCGGTCAGACAAACATGAAAGACCACACGCAACTTCAAACCACTAGGAGACCGGCGGTCAGACAAACATGAAAGACCACACGCAGCTTCAAAACACTCGGAGACCGGCGGTCAGACAAACATGAAAGACCACACGCAGCTTCAAAACACTCGGAGACCGGCGGTCAGTCAAACATGAAAGACCACACGCAGCTTCAAATCACTCGGAGACCGGCGGTCAGACAAACATGAAAGACCACACGCAGCTTCAAAACACTCGGAGACCGGCGGTCAGACAAACATGAAAGACCACACGCAGCTTCAAACCACTCGGAGACCGGCGGTCAGTCAAACATGAAAGACCACACGCAGCTTCAAAACACTCGGAGACCGGCGGTCAGACAAACATGAAAGACCACACGCAGCTTCAAACCACTCTGAGACCGGCGGTCAGACAAACATGAAAGACCACACGCAGCTTCAAACCACTCGGAGACCGGCGGTCAGTCTGAGGTCTTTTACCTCGTAGCTCAGAAACAGACAGAGAGTGAACAGCTGTGTGAATATAAACAGTGTAACACTCAGAGTTACTCTCACTGCAGTGTAATACTACTGTATTTCATACAGAGTGTAGTGTTTAACTTACAGAGTGTAGTGATTTATGTGATCAATGTACTGTTATACTCACAGTGTAGTGTTTATATGTACAGTGTAGTGTTTATATGTACAGTGTAGTGTTTTCTATGTGCATGGTGTAGTGTTTATATGTACAGTGTAGTGTTTATATGTACAGTGTAGTGTTTTATATTCACAGTGTAGTGTTTATATGTACAGTGTAGTGTTTTATATTCACAGTGTAGTGTTTATATATACAGTGTAGTGTTTATATGTACAGTGCAGTGTTTACATGTACAGTGTAGTGTTTATATGCATGTGTAGTGTTTATATGTACAGTGCAGTGTTTATATGTACAGTGTAGTGTTTATATGCATGGTGTAGTGTTTATATGTACAGTGTAGTGTTTATATGTACAGTGCAGTGTTTATATGTACAGTGTAGTGTTTTCTATGTACAATGTAGTGTTTTATATGTACAGTGTAGTGTTTTCTATGTGCAGTGTAGTGTTTATATGTACAGTGTAGTGTTTATATGTACAATGTAGTGTTTTATATTCACAGTGCAGTGTTTATATGTACAGTGTAGTGTTTATATGTACAGCGCAGTGTTTATATGTACAGTGTAGTGTTTATATGCATGGTGTAGTGTTTATATGTACAGTGTAGTGTTTATATATACAGTGTAGTGTTTATTTGTACAGTGTAGTGTTTTATATTTACAGTGTAGTGTTTATATATACAGTGTAGTGTTTATATGTACAGTGCAGTGTTTATATGTACAGTGTAGTGTTTATATGCATGGTGTAGTGTTTATATGTACAGTGTAGTGTTTATATGTACAGTGTAGTGTTTATATATACAGTGTAGTGTTTATATGTACAGTGCAGTGTTTATATGTACAGTGTAGTGTTTATATGCATGGTGTAGTGTTTATATGTACAGTGTAGTGTTTATATGTACAGTGTAGTGTTTATATATACAGTGTAGTGTTTTATATGTACAGTGTAGTGTTTATATGTACAGTGTAGTGTTTTATATGTACAGTGTAGTGTTTATATGTACAGTGTAGTGTTTACATGTACAGTGTAGTGTTTATATGCATGGTGTAGTGTTTATATGTACAGTGGAGTGTTTATATGTACAGTGTAGTGTTTATATGCATGGTGTAGTGTTTATATGTACAGTGTAGTGTTTATATGTACAGTGCAGTGTTTATATGTACAGTGTAGTGTTTTCTATGTACAATGTAGTGTTTTATATGTACAGTGTAGTGTTTTCTATGTGCAGTGTAGTGTTTATATGTACAGTGTAGTGTTTATATGTACAATGTAGTGTTTTATATTCACAGTGCAGTGTTTATATGTACAGTGTAGTGTTTTATATTCACAGTGCAGTGTTTATATGTACAGTGTAGTGTTTATATGTACAGTGCAGTGTTTATATGTACAGTGTAGTGTTTATATGCATGGTGTAGTGTTTATATGTACAGTGTAGTGTTTATATATACAGTGTAGTGTTTATTTGTACAGTGTAGTGTTTTATATGTACAGTGTAGTGTTTTATATGTACAGTGTAGTGTTTATATGTACAGTGTAGTGTTTATATGTACAGTGCAGTGTTTATATGTACAGTGTAGTGTTTTCTATGTACAATGTAGTGTTTTATATGTACAGTGTAGTGTTTTCTATGTACAATGTAGTGTTTATATGTACAGTGTAGTGTTTATATATACAGTGTAGTGTTTATATGTACAGTGTAGTGTTTATATGTACAGTGTAGTGTTTTCTATGTGCAGTGTAGTGTTTATATGTACAGTGTAGTGTTTTCTATGTACAGTGTAGTGTTTATATATACAGTGTAGTGATTATATATACAGTGTAGTGTTTATATGTACAGTGTAGTGTTTATATGCATGGTGTAGTGTTTATATGTACAGTGTAGTGTTTATATATACAGTGTAGTGTTTATTTGTACAGTGTAGTGTTTTATATTTACAGTGTAGTGTTTATATATACAGTGTAGTGTTTATATGTACAGTGCAGTGTTTATATGTACAGTGTAGTGTTTATATGCATGGTGTAGTGTTTATATGTACAGTGTAGTGTTTATATGTACAGTGTAGTGTTTATATATACAGTGTAGTGTTTTATATGTACAGTGTAGTGTTTTATATGTACAGTGTAGTGTTTATATGTACAGTGTAGTGTTTTATATGTACAGTGTAGTGTTTATATGTACAGTGTAGTGTTTACATGTACAGTGTAGTGTTTATATGCATGGTGTAGTGTTTATATGTACAGTGGAGTGTTTATATGTACAGTGTAGTGTTTATATGCATGGTGTAGTGTTTATATGTACAGTGTAGTGTTTATATGTACAGTGCAGTGTTTATATGTACAGTGTAGTGTTTTCTATGTACAATGTAGTGTTTTATATGTACAGTGTAGTGTTTTCTATGTGCAGTGTAGTGTTTATATGTACAGTGTAGTGTTTATATGTACAATGTAGTGTTTTATATTCACAGTGCAGTGTTTATATGTACAGTGTAGTGTTTTATATTCACAGTGCAGTGTTTATATGTACAGTGTAGTGTTTATATGTACAGTGCAGTGTTTATATGTACAGTGTAGTGTTTATATGCATGGTGTAGTGTTTATATGTACAGTGTAGTGTTTATATATACAGTGTAGTGTTTATTTGTACAGTGTAGTGTTTATATGTACAGTGTAGTGTTTTATATGTACAGTGTAGTGTTTATATGTACAGTGTAGTGTTTATATGTACAGTGCAGTGTTTATATGTACAGTGTAGTGTTTTCTATGTACAATGTAGTGTTTTATATGTACAGTGTAGTGTTTTCTATGTACAATGTAGTGTTTATATGTACAGTGTAGTGTTTATATATACAGTGTAGTGTTTATATGTACAGTGTAGTGTTTATATGTACAGTGTAGTGTTTTCTATGTGCAGTGTAGTGTTTATATGTACAGTGTAGTGTTTTCTATGTACAGTGTAGTGTTTATATATACAGTGTAGTGATTATATATACAGTGTAGTGTTTATATGTACAGTGTAGTGTTTTCTATGTACAGTGTAGTGTTTATATGTACAGTGTAGTGTTTATATGTACAGTGTAGTGTTTTATATGTAGAGTTTCTGCATTTTATCGTCTGGTGTCTAAACTCCTGGAAAAGTGGTCTGTTGACTAAGAGCAGTGTTTTTATTGTGTGTTGTTACAGCAGTGTTGAATTAGTTGTCAGGCTTCACTCTTGGAATGTGGTCTCGACTTCAGCTCTGCTACAAAACATTGTGATTATCATGCCGTGAGCGTGTGATCGCAGATGTCATACGCTGTGATGGGTTATTATGTTCAGTAATATAACAGTGTCACGTTAGCTGTCATGAAAGGTTCCATAATGTTTGATATTATGACAGAGAAATACAGCACAGAGAGAAATGAGCCTTTCTCCATTTCCTCTGCTTTCACCCAACCAATTGTCTCAGATCAGTTTAAAGAAATGCAATACACTGCTGCTGTCAGAACAAAACACTTTTAAATGTAACTTCATGGAAACAAACGTCTTTTAAAGCCATTCTGGTTCTTTTCTTTCGGTCCATTCCTCATAAGAACAACAGGAACATTAACATCATGAACTGAAGTAAAAGTTTTCTTCTGACGTCAGCGATAAGACATAAAGGAAACACAAAATTATGTCTGGATCGATTCTAAAGATCAATGAATCAGTGATTAGTTTCTAATAGCTACTAATTTTTCACACAGATGGTGCTGGATAACTTTTTGAATAATTTACAACCTTTTTGGGGGGTCTACTCAGGTGGTCTTTGTTTTATATTAATGTTAGCCTGGAGATCTAAACAATTCAGTGCAACAAATATGCAAAATAGAATAAATCGAGACAGCAGGTACTTTACAGAGAATGACTAGCAAAAACAAGCACTTGCATTAACTGTCAATACATCAAACAGGAATAAAAGTATAAAAGAATAAAGGAATAAAGGTATAAGTATAAATACACACAGACCACCTCGATTGAGCAAATGAGGAACTCAATCAAACTGTATTTCCACTGGGATGTACATTCAGAGTGACCCACATAAAGAAATTAAAAGTAAGAAAATAAACCAAATTAATACAATTTCAGCATAAAATGATAAATAGGCCAACTAAAATTTAAATTAGCCAAATAATATTTTTTAAAAAGTAATAAATACATAAAATAACAATAATATATAATGTGATTTTTATTGGTCCATTCATCATAAAACTTTCAATCAATGTCTTTGGACAGTGACAAATTAATAAGTAAACAAATTAATATAATAATAAATAATAAAAATCAGTGAATACAATAATAAATAATAAAATTAATAATAAAAAGCAGTTACAGAGTGGAGCTGGTTCTATATGAAAGTGTAAACTGACTGAGTGACTCTAGCTGTAGTGTTTCCTGCAGTAACTAAAGCAGATTTTCTCAGTTCAGTAAAAACTCTCAGGCCTGACAGGTGGTCCCGTCACTGCAGTGAGGCTGACAGTAGCTCGCGCTGGTATACGACCAGAGAGTGTTTACTGTGTACACGACCAGCGTGTGTCCTGTAGGACCAACCCTTCACCTTACATATATAGGAAACAGGACTTATAGATAACCAGGCAGGACACGGTAAACAAAGGCAGAACGATGGGGGCGGAGCTACGGAACATGTGACCATGACGTGTGTTTATGGTATGAGTATGTCAGTGATATGTACTGTTTAGAGAAACCTCACAAGAAAACATCAGGACAGCAGATGTGCCAGATGTGTTACTGTTCTGAGGAACTCAGCAAAGTCAGCTGAGGTCAGTAAACCGGACTCACCGATGTAGACCCTCTTACTGAATCGTTGCATCAGCAGCAGCACGAAGACGTGCAGAGGAATCAGGTTGATGATGAAGACGTATCCTCCCCACGCCGAGACCTGGACACACACAGAATCCCCAGAGCACAATCACAATCACACGTAAACAAACCTCAGGCTGAACGTTATGGTGAGCGGTGTACGGCCACATGGTGGCGCTGGAAGGTCTCCAGCAGCTCCACCGCTGACCATCAAACATCTATTGAGCTTAAAGACATTTAAAGGATTCCTCTTTACTGTGTGAATCCCGTTTCCTTTGAAGTGGATCTGCGGATTCCTCCAAATCTCAGACACTTAGATTCGTACTTATGTGCTTTTAGCAGACGCTCTGATACAGGCTGAGTAAGTGTGGAAAGGGGGCTGAGTAAGTGTGGAAGTGGGGCTGAGTATGTGTGGAAAGGGGGCTGAGTATGTGTGGAAGTGGGGCTGAGTATGTGTGGAAGTGGGGCTGAGTATGTGTGGAAGTGGGGCTGAGTATGTGTGGAAAGGGGGCTGAGTAAGTGTGGAAGTGGGGCTGAGTAAGTGTGGAAGTGGGGCTGAGTAAGTGTGGAAGTGGGGCTGAGTAAGTGTGGAAGTGGGGCTGAGTAAGTGTGAAAAGGGGGCTGAGTAAGTGTGGAAGTGGGGCTGAGTAAGTGTGGAAGTGGGGCTGAGTATGTGTGGAAAGGGGGCTGAGTAAGTGTGGAAGTGGGGCTGAGTAAGTGTGGAAGTAGGGCTGAGTATGTGTGGAAAGGGGGCTGAGTATGTGTGGAAGTGGGGCTGAGTAAGTGTGGAAGTGGGGCTGAGTATGTGTGGAAAGGGGGCTGAGTATGTGTGGAAGTGGGGCTAAGTATGTGTGGAAAGGGGGCTGAGTATGTGTGGAAGTGGGGCTGAGTATGTGTGGAAGTGGGGCTGAGTAAGTGTGGAAGTGAGTCTGAGTATGTGTGGAAGTGGGGCTGAGTATGTGTGGAAGTGGGGCTGAGTATGTGTGGAAGTGGGGCTGAGTATGTGTGGAAAGGGGGATGAGTATGTGTGGAAGTGGGGCTGAGTATGTGTGGAAAGGGGGCTGAGTATGTGTGGAAGTGGGGCTGAGTATGTGTGGAAGTGGGGCTGAGTATGTGTGGAAAGGGGGCTGAGTATGTGTGGAAGTGGGGCTGAGTATGTGTGGAAGTGGGGCTGAGTATGTGTGGAAGTGGGGCTGAGTATGTGTGGAAGTGGGGCTGAGTATGTGTGGAAAGGGGGCTGAGTATGTGTGGAAGTGGGGCTGAGTATGTGTGGAAGTGGGGCTGAGTATGTGTGGAAGTGGGGCTGAGTATGTGTGGAAGTGGGGCTGAGTATGTGTGGAAAGGGGGCCTGAGTATGTGTGGAAGTGGGGCTGAGTATGTGTGGAAGTGGGGCTGAGTATGTGTGGAAAGGGGGCTGAGTATATGTGGAAGTGGGGCTGAGTATGTGTGGAAGTGGGGCTGAGTATGTGTGGAAGTGGGGCTGAGTATGTGTGGAAAGGGGGCTGAGTATGTGTGGAAGTGGGGCTGAGTATGTGTGGAAGTGGGGGCTGAGTATGTGTGGAAGTGGGGCTGAGTATGTGTGGAAGTGGGGCTGAGTATGTGTGGAAAGGGGGCTGAGTATGTGTGGAAGTGGGGCTGAGTATGTGTGGAAGTGGGGCTGAGTATGTGTGGAAGTGGGGCTGAGTATGTGTGGAAGTGGGGCTGAGTATGTGTGGAAAGGGGGCTGAGTATGTGTGGAAGTGGGGCTGAGTATGTGTGGAAGTGGGGCTGAGTATGTGTGGAAGTGGGGCTGAGTATGTGTGGAAGTGGGGCTGAGTATGTGTGGAAGTGGGTATTACTGCGCCAGCTGGCTTAGTATAGTTAGTATAATTACTAAATAACTCAGTATCATAGACCAACTTTGGCAAAACCATCTTTATATATAATATACACTGAGTCCCCAGTCAGAGTGTCACCGACCGACTTCACCCACCAGGTTTAGCACCATTTCTGAGAGTGGGGCGGACTCAGTGCACACACAGCTGGCCGCATGGTGATGTCTCACACTGGTTTCTAGTTGCACCGTAAGGCCTTATGCCTCATAGCGAACCTTGACGCCCCACTGAGAGCACTGACGGCCAACGGTGACCCTTGCTGTCTAACCGCGAACCTTGCTGCCCCACCACAAGCCTTGCTGTCTCACCCCAAAACTTGACGCCCCACCCAGAGCCTTGACATCCCACCCAGAGCCCTGATGCCCCACTGCGAGCATTGAGGGCCAACCGCAAACCTTCTTGTCCAACTGTGACCCTTGTTGTCCAACTGCAAACCTTGTCATCCAACTGTGAACCTTGATGCCCCATCTCAAGCCTTGATGCCCCACTGCGAGCATTGAGGGCCAACCGCAACCTAGTTAACCAACTGTGACGTCTCACTGTAAACCTTGTTGTCACACCCCGAGCCTTGACGCCCCACCGCAAACCTAGATGCCCCACCGCAAACCTAGATGCCCCCCTGAGAGCGAAGTTATAAGGCGCTGACTCTGAGACAGACGACTGAGTAAGAACGTTTCTAAAGCTGTGCACCGTGTGGCTTCTGTGTTTTACTCTCCCTCTCTCGATCTCTCACTCCGCCTCTCAGACAACTATGGAGTGCTCAGTGGAAAAGGCTGGATGTACCGCAGCTATTTTTCTCCCACTGCCCCCCCATCGGGACCTCCCTGCTGTCCTCCTCGAGGCGCCACCTTTTATAGAAACCTTTTCTGTTTCCTCTCTCTCGATCGAGGACCGTTTCCCGTTTCTTGTCGCGCCTGTAAATAAATCTCCCGCTCGGGGTCTCGTTTTTTGCTCGCTACCTCCTGCCTGGTGTCTCCTGCTTTATGGCCCTGCCAGCTCACTAGAGCCCCACGACACTTGCCCAGCACTTTATTAGGAAACTGCACAAACTCTGCACTGGGCCTCCCTTAACTCTCCACACAGCCTCACCTCTTCATGGTACGGATTCCACAATGACTCGATTGCCTCATGTAGGTCATCATTCTGAGGATGTCCCAGACCACCACATGAACTCACTACCACGTTCCTGAAACCAGTGTGAGACCACTTCTGCTGTGTGACCTGGTGCATCATCATGCTGGAAGTAGCCATTAAAAGATTTAAAACTGTGGATGCAGATGGTCAGCAACAACACTTGAACAGGCTGTGGTCATTCAAACAATGACTGATCAGCATTAATGGCCCAAAGAGTGGTAAGAAAACATTCCCCACCCCAACCACTAAAATTCCAACCCTACCATTGGGATGCCTCAGCAGGATTCCTTACAATTCACAGCTTTTAACTGTCCAGATCTAGTCACCCTGTGACCCTGGCTTTCTCTTCTTGGCTGACAGAAATGGGATATTGTCTTCTGCTGCTGTAGAAGGTTGGATGTGTTCTGAGAGTGGTTATCTGTGTTACTGTAGCCTTTCAGTCATCTGGAAGCAGTCTAGCCATTCTCCACTGACCTCTCTTAACAACAGTGTCTGCAGAACTGCTGCTCACTGGATGTTCTTTCTTCACAGCTCCATTCTGAGTTGCTCTGGAGATGCTGTGAGATCCTGAAGATCTTTGGAGATCAGTAGTTACAGAAATACTCAAACCAAGCTGCTAGACCATATCTGCCTGGTTTATGAACCACACTGCTGCCATTGGTAGATATATAGATATAGTAATTTATCATAAGTGTCCAAAGAAATTTTTTGTTGATTTCCACATTTCTATTTCAATTTAACACGATAGCTCTTCTTTATATCCTGTGAAAATTGCATGATGAATGGACCAATAGAAATACTCCAAAATCCCATAGAATAAAAGATCTTTACATTAACTTACATTGCAAGTAAAGACTGTTTTCGGGCTCTGCTGTAAAATTACTATCTAGTTTTCCTTTGGAGAGAGACAATGTGTCTCTATATACAGCATTAACAAGTAACTGATTACATAACTGTTAACAAAACAATAGCGTGGTACCGTGATAGGACGCCACCTGTGAAGTCCAGTGGTGAAGTTTCCTCACTACTAAATATTCCACAGTGGACTGTCAGTGGTGTTATAACAAAGTGGAAGTGATTGAGAACGACAGCAACTCAGACACCAAGTGGTAGAACACGTACACTGACAGAGCGGGTCAGCGGATGCTGAGGAGCATAGAGCACAGAGGTCACCAACTTTCTACAGAGTCCATCACTACAGACCTCCAAACTTCATGTGGTCTTCAGATCAGCTCAAGAACAGAGCGTAGAGAGCTTCATGGAATGGGTCTCCATGGCCGAGCAGCTGCATCCAAGTCTTACATCACCAAGAACAATGCAGAGCGTCAGATGCAGTGGAGTAAAGCACAACAACACTGGACTCTAGAGCAGTGGAGACGTGCTCGGACCCTCAGTTCCAGTGGAGGGAACTCTTTAGCAGACCAAGAGATTCTGGGCAATTCCATGCTTCCAACTTTGTGGGGACAGTTTGGGGACGGCCCCTTCCTGTTCCAACATGACTGCCCACCAGCAGAGCAGCTCCATAAAGACATGGAGGAGCGAGTTTGGTGTGGAAGAATTTGACTGGCCTGCACAGAGTCCTGACCTCAACCTGATAGAACACCTTTGGGATGAATTAGAGTGGAGACTGTGAGCCAGACCTTCCCGTCCAACATCAGTGTCTGACCTCACAGATGGTCTTCTGGAAGAACTGTTGGTCAAACATTCCCCATAAACACTCTAAACCGTGGGGAGAGCCCTTCCAGAAGAGCTGCAGCTGTAATATCTGCAAAAGGTTGGGCCGAACATCCTATTAAACCCTTTCATTAAGCCTACACGTAAAGTTATTAATATATCAATGACGGTAGTTAGTGGAAAATCTGGAAAAAACATGTTCTTTTAGAGACTATTTTGTCTTTTAGCGCACAGTATGTACCTCTCCGTCATGAACGACTATTAACAAATACAATATAGGCCAAAACCTTATTTTAAACTAGCATACAACACTGGCTTTTATATGTAAAGGTCACATAACGAAGAGCATTCTACTACTGTGTTGGACATTTGAAACTTTTCTTATGATGTAGAAACCAGTGAATGCAAACGATGTTCAATGCATGAAGTCACAAATTTACATGTAGTACACCCTGGTTCATGCTGATGTTTTAGTAGGAAGCCAATAAAATGACTTGTGGTTGCATTCATAGGCGGAGTTTGCGGTTATGCAGTGAGGGCAGTGCTCCCTGTATTGACCAAAATTAAGAATGCTTAAATTACAATGCCTGGAAAGAATAAAATTGTGAAATAAATAGAAGATCTTAGTCGTTGATTGATTTGATTGTGTAGTGTGATTAATTTACTAAAATCACATATATTTAAATGCTATATTATTATACTTTGCACTGGCTGTGTTTTGTGTTGCTTATTTCGTGTCTGTAGTTTCAAACCGAAGCACAGTGTTATATGTTGTTGAATGAATGTGGAAGAGTTGCAATTCTTCCACATTCAGTTTTGTACAGGCCATGTTCAAACTATTGGTATTATTATTATTTTAGATTTGTATTCACCACTGCCCAAAGACAATTATGTATTTCCATTTTTGTCAAATTTTATTTTTGTAGATCTTTTGGAAACAGCAGCAGTCATTTACATTGGGTGAGAGTTTTATGATAAATGGACCAATAGCAATGCTCCAAAATAGCTTGGAATAAAATCTGGTTCCTTTGACTTTCCTGGTCTCGCCTGTAAAGTTGCAACTTGTTTTTGTTGACTACGATTATATATATAAAACCCAACTAGGAAAAATGAAATCTCTCATCCCATAATGATTATGCAATCTTCCAAGCACAGCCTTTACTCCAAATCGCTGATGGTCAGCACAGAGAAACCACAGACGCAAATGAAGTAAGAACAATCAGATGGCTCTGGATGTAATTCCTCACTTCCTTATTCCACGAAAACATCACAATGTGCCTTACTAAGCTAAAAGTGGCACAAGCTGTGATGTGAGAACGCTGATCACTGGCATCATATGATTTTCAATAAAAAGGAAGGAAACACCTCAGAGTTCTATACATACATCCATGTGAGCAGCTTTATTATGAAATACCCGACATGTGGTTTATTGTCATGCTTTGTACTTGAGGGACTTCAGGATCCTGAGATGAGATCGTTGAGTTCAGTTTGGTGCACCAACAGCACATACAAAAGTCTAAATATTCGTAAATTCCAATTACTATACAAGATGACCATGAAGTACATTTTATAATAAATAGTAAAAACAGGAGTTTCCAAACCAAGAGATGAAGATATATTAAAATGGGGCTCCTAATAACCACCTGCAAGACCTGGTAGACCACTAAAACTAACCCCATCAGCTAAAAAGCACAAGTTGTTATCTGTGAGAGAGAGGAGAACATTAAGCCCCACTCCAACATGCACAGGTGTTTCTGTCCACCCCTCCACCGTGAGAAGACACCTCCGAGCTATGGGTCTGAAAAGATGTATAGCTGTTTTAAGAAGCTCCTTATTGAGAAAAACAGATACAGAAGCTGCTGCTGGTCTCAGAACAATGGACTGACCACCCCAGACCTCACTAAATCACTGAATATGTTCGAGATTATTTGGATGGTGAGAAGTAAAAATGTTAAACCAACTAAAGCAAGACTGAACTTTGGAGGTGTGGAAAAATATGCCTTCAGATTTCTTTGAGCAATTGAAATCAAGATCCCTGGAAGGAATGGACGCCCTAAGACAGACCAAGAGTGGACGCAGCCAAAGCTGAAAAATTGTACTTTAATCTATTTTTTGCTTGAGAAGCCAACTGGAAATTGAAGAAGTGGATATGGTGCACAGTTTTCTGTACTATAAATACCATAACTCTGCACTATATACAATTAGAGACTGTAGGCCAATTGTTTTAGCCCCTCTCTACCCAGTTTATCAATCACAGCAACCATTGACTCTGACATGGTTGCATCATGGTAGTGTTGGTACATAATAATGTTACTGGGACTTTCATGTCTTCCTTCACTGTTCTAGTCTTTCTACTTCACCCGCCTTGAGCAGTGGTCACCAACCCTAGTTCTGAACACCAAGTCTAGCTCCAACCACAGTCTGCCACACACTCTCCAGCCAAAGAACTTCAAAGAAGACTTTACTGTAAAACTACACTGTGGCCTTTTATTCATGAAAACTAGGCCTGGTTTGTCCACAGACTCTTAAATAAGACATGCAACTTGAGCATATGTGTGCTTCAGCTTATGCACCACCTTTGGTCTTTCCATGTATCTACAGTGATTAGAGTGTCTAAAGCAAAAGCTGACCCTTGATCATCCCTTACAGAGCCTGATAAGGTCCTACTGAGATTAGAAGTGCTGATGTAAGATCGGCTTTTGCCCTTGTCCTCCTAACGAGCACACTTCATACCGACAGCTGAGGCCTGATCCTCAAACTGTAAAACCTGGTGCATGTGTAAAACCCCACAGCTTATTGAAAGACTCGACTTTTATGATCCAGAGTATTACAGCATTGCAGGTGCTTCTATTGCTACAAAACACAACATCTACGGTCAAGTCTTTTAGAAGCCCTGAACATTTCAGTCGGGTACAAAGAAACTGGAATACTTTCTTAGCAATTCATTATTTTTATTTATTCATATACATCAAAGAAAAACAAGTAAAACGGCAACTTAACAGAACAAAAACATTATTTACTTTTAACGTAAGTCAGTGGAAGTTACTTTGGGGCATTTCTATATGTCCATTCATCATGAATGCAAACATCAGATGTCCTATAAAGGTGCCAAACATAGGGGGCCCTAAGGGGGTCTGGGGTCTTTAATTAACCCACCAGTGCAGATAAAATAGTGCTAAATCTTGTAAATCTGAATAAAAAACATACCAAACCCGGAAACACAGTTGGGTTGTGACAATGTACTGTTTTTGGTGGCCACGACGTTGTCACAATGTTGAAAAGCAATTTCTCATAAAGTTGTGACAACGTTATCTGACAACGTAGTGAAAATGTAGTGGCAATATTGTAAGAATGTTGTCATAACCTCATAGAATCTTTCATACGTTCCATTATATCTGAATGGAACTGTATAGAATTTGGTCAAGTATGGTAACAGGTAGAAACTATAGTATAAAATAATGTTATTTAGTAGAAAGGTTTTGATATCCTTGTTCAGACAACGTACAAAGCACCACCTTTTGACAACGTTGTAGCAACATTGTAAGAAAGTAGACAATGTTGTGACACCGTTGTGTGTTTTCTAGGAATTAGCACATTAGCAAGGATTGGGTGATGGAGTTGAAATAGCGACACCCAGCGGGCCTCAAGGGCATAGGAACGGGTCTGACTGGGGGTGAGACATTTGCTAATATCAATCAAAGCCCACCCTATCCTCTAAAACATTACCTTTAAGCTGATTCCACTGTAGGTAAGGTAGTAAATCACTGTACATAGTAACGTAGAACAACATCTGTGGAATTATAGTAAATTACAACTAAAATATAACATTATCTGTACGTCTGTTTATTATAAGATAAATCCAATTAAAGATCCCTTTACAAACTAAACAAGATACTCCACATTTCTGTGATGCATGCAATGTCTGGACTATATACATATAATATATACATATATAACCAAAAAAAATTTCTTTTATGACATAATGCTGAAATTAAATGACTATATAATGTATGTTGAGGTTTTCTGACTAGATAAGACTAACATTATTGTTAGACAGTAAGGCTGTGTCCCAAACAGCACCCTCTAGAACATTACATACTGCATTACTGAAAGCACTATTAACGATGGTGTTGTTTTATTTATTCATCTATTTATTTTGTTGTATTTTTTTTTTTTATGTTGCTATCTCATCACTGAGCTCGCGTTTAAAGCTGGCACGAGCTACCCGACGCTCCAGCGAGGTGAGAGCTCGGGTCAGTGAAGCTGCTGACTGCAGGATATTTCTGAACAGGCATCTCAACACAAGCCTTAACAAAGTGAAAGACACAGCCCACCTTACAACCAGAGCCCGAGCTATCAACAAACACGGTGCACTTTAAAAATGAAAGTTTTTATAAACAGCTTACACTTTTGTTATGTTTTTATTTTTGGGTGGGACAAATCTACCCGTTTCTGATACTACCCACCCCGTAACCCAGCAAACACACAGTCTGCCAGTCTGACTGCTGGCCTATAGATAACAGAAGGTAGAATAAGTTTGCTAGTTAACGCTAGTTATCATGTTTTACTAACATCAGCTGACCTGATTTTTCACAGTGGAAAGACTTTCGGTAGCAGGTTTTCATTCACTTCATACTTATTCTAGTTTTCTGGTCCACCTTAAAACACTGCAATAGCAACATTTCGCCGGTAGATGGCGACATTTGACCGCTCTGCTAAATCAAGACACACAATAATAGATTGTTGAGCTTGTTGGCTGCATCCAGATACCACACCAAATTATGATTCTCTGATTAACAGACCACTAAGAGTGGCTTATAAGAAAATAGAACCATTTACGGACTAGTTATCAGTAGGACCACTACAGAGCAGCCATTATTTGGGTACTGGACCAATCAGATTAAGAGTGACGTGTTTAACCACTGTGTCCACCCACTGTCCACTCTGTTTGACACACTCCTTTTTTGTTGGTCCACCCTGCAGACGTGGCATCAGAGACGACGGCTCATCTTCGTGTTCTCTAGTTCTTTATCAGTGGTCACAAGACACTGTTGTCTAGATAGTTTTGGTTGGTGGACGATTCGCATCCCAGCAGTGATACTGAGGTGTTAAAACACTCTAGAAGCAGTGCTGTGTCTGATCCACTCACACC
>CM038702.1:70764342-70766842 GCA_021613375.1 Megaleporinus macrocephalus
ACTATTAAACCACACCAAGAACTACTGAACCACACCAAGAACTATCAAACCACACCAAGAACTACTGAACCACACCAAGAACTATTAAACCACACCAAGAACTATTAAACCACACCAAGAACTACTGAACCACACCAAGAACTATTAAACCACACCAAGAACTATCAAACCACACCAAGAACTACTGAACCACACCAAGAACTATTAAACCACACCAAGAACTACTGAACCACACCAAGAACTATCAAACCACACCAAGAACTACTGAACCACACCAAGAACTATTAAACCACACCAAGAACTATTAAACCACACCAAGAACTACTGAACCACACCAAGAACTATCAAACCACACCAAGAACTATCAAACCACACCAAGAACTATTAAACCACACCAAGAACTATCAAACCACACCAAGAACTATCAAACCACACCAAGAACTATTAAACCACACCAAGAACTATCAAACCACACCAAGAACTATCAAACCACACCAAGAACTATCAAACCACACCAAGAACTACTGAACCACACCAAGAACTATTAAACCACACCAAGAACTATCAAACCACACCAAGAACTACTGAACCACACCAAGAACTATCAAACCACACCAAGAACTATTAAACCACACCAAGAACTATCAAACCACACCAAGAACTATTAAACCACACCAAGAACTATCAAACCACACCAAGAACTATCAAACCACACCAAGAACTATCAAACCACACCAAGAACTACTGAACCACACCAAGAACTACTGAACCACACCAAGAACTATCAAACCACACCAAGAACTATTAAACCACACCAAGAACTATCAAACCACACCAAGAACTATTAAACCACACCAAGAACTATCAAACCACACCAATAACTATTAAACCACACCAAGAAATATTAAACCATACCAAGAACTATCAAACCACACCAAGAACTATCAAACCACACCAAGAACTACTGAACCACACCAAGAACTATCAAACCACACCAATAACTATTAAACCACACCAAGAACTATCAAACCACACCAAGAACTATCAAACCACACCAAGAACTACTGAACCACACCAAGAACTACTGAACCACACCAAGAACTATCAAACCACACCAAGAACTATTAAACCACACCAAGAACTATCAAACCACACCAAGAACTATCAAACCACACCAAGAACTACTGAACCACACCAAGAACTATCAAACCACACCAAGAACTATCAAACCACACCAAGAACTACTGAACCACACCAAGAACTATCAAACCACACCAATAACTATTAAACCACACCAAGAACTATCAAACCACACCAAGAACTATTAAACCACACCAAGATCTATCAAACCACACCAAGAACTATTAAACCACACCAAGAACTATTAAACCACACCAAGAACTATCAAACCACACCAAGAACTATCAAACCACACCAATAACTATTAAACCACACCAAGAACTATCAAACCACACCAAGATCTATCAAACGACACCAAGAACTATCAAACCACACCAAGAACTATTAAACCACACCAAGAACTATCAAACCACACCAAGAACTATTAAACCACACCAAGAACTATCAAACCACACCAAGAACTATTAAACCACACCAAGAACTATCAAACCACACCAAGAACTACTGAACCACACCAAGAACTATCAAACCACACCAAGGACTATCAAACCACACCAAGAACTACTGAACCACACCAAGAACTATCAAACCACACCAATAACTATCAAACCACACCAAGAACTACTGAACCACACCAAGAACTATCAAACCACACCAAGAACTACTGAACCACACCAAGAACTATCAAACCACACCAAGAACTATTAAACCACACCAAGAACTATCAAACCACACCAAAAACTATTAAACCACACCAAGAACTATCAAACCACACCAAGAACTATTAAACCACACCAAGAACTATCAAACCACACCAAGAACTATTAAACCACACCAAGAACTATTAAACCACACCAAGAACTATTAAACCACACCAAGAACTATCAAACCACACCAAGAACTATTAAACCACACCAAGAACTATTAAACCACACCAAGAACTATCAAACCCCACCAAGAACTATCAAACCACACCAAGAACTATCAAACCACACCAAGAACTATTAAACCACACCAAGAACTATCAAACCACACCAAGAACTATTAAACCACACCAAGAACTACTGAACCACACCAAGAACTATCAAACCACACCAAGAACTATCAAACCACACCAAGAACTATTAAACCACACCAAGAACTATTAAACCACACCAAGAACTATCAAACCACACCAAGAACTATCAAACCACACCAAGAACTACTGAACCACACCAAGAACTATCAAACCACACCAATAACTATCAAACCACACCAAGAACTATTAAACCACACCAAGAACTATCAAACCACACCAAGAACTACTGAACCACACCAAGAACTATCAAACCACACCAAGAACTATCAAACCACACCAAGA
>CM038702.1:70771842-70822611 GCA_021613375.1 Megaleporinus macrocephalus
GAGACGACCTTCATCGGGTTTTGACTGAGTTCTCTTTGAACTTTCTTCAATTACCAGATTCATCCCCTCGGAGAAGGTGTCCATAGTACATCCTCCACTACTAAATGTTCTTTCTCACTTTTATGATAGCAACAACTAAGTCTTGACTCTGAGATGCTGTTTAAACTCTGGACATGTTGTTTTTGTTTAAGACTGCTGGCAAAACGTTCTTGCTTAAGATATTTTTAGGTTCTGTGAATAATGAGATCCAAAAAATGATCAGATCTGTGATTCGATCCATTCTAACTTCTAACAGATATCAAGTAGACAACGTCCCTCACTGCTAGTCCAAGAGAGACCTCGCTTCATTGTCCTCACCCTGTTAGCTGCTACAGTTCTCCAGTTCTCTGTTCACGCCATCTGCCGCATCCCATAATGCAAAGCACACCTGGCTGCAGGAGATGTTTAGATCAAACTCGTGGAGTACACCTAATACTTGGGTCGGATCGAGGTCGGATCATGTTCTCACCACAAACACACTGCTCCGGAGTTTGTTTGGAACCGGACTGAGACCACCTCCTCTCTAGGGTCTCAGTGCCATTGTTTTGGTCCACACACAAGCTGAAGACTGAGCCCTGCCATGTCATCATCTCTAATCCCCACCCATTCTCCAGTAGTCTTGGGTCAATCTTTACTAACCTCCTCAATTCTCTCCACCTATGTCTCTTCATCTCTCCTGAGCTGTGGGATTGTGTTTTGGATGCTCCTTTGGATTGTTGACCTTTTTATAAGCTGACCCGGGTTTCTCTTCACCTGTATTAGCTTATATGCTAATGTTTTGGGACTGATTGAGCTCATGCTGTCTCTGGAGAGAGACCCTCAAGGGTACATTCTCTGTACCTTCAGTTAGGGAACATTACTGCACCATAGTTCTTTAAACTATATTTCAATTCAATTTAAATGTCATGTAATTAGGGGGCAAACAGCTGTAGTAATTAATAAACATGACTATATGGTAGAGCAGTGAATATGGAGTCCAGCAGTAGGTGTAAATACAGAAGTGTGCAGTGCAGGTAAAGAACAGAGCAGCTTGGTGTTCAGGTAAACTGTTTAACAGGTACATATTTGTTTGAAATGTTATATATACAGCTCTGAAGTTCAGGTACTGAAGGTTCCAGTTCAAGTGCAGTGCAAACACTTTCATGAGTTAGTTAGTAGCTAGAAAGTATAAATATATATGAAGTTGTGTTCCCTCCACACAGTCGGTCTCATCTCCAGCCTTTACATTTATTGTCCTGGTTTTAAACAATGTAGTTATGAAAAGGTACAACATGTACCTTCAACATGTACCATCAACCTTCAAGTACTCAGTGGGACTCAATAGATGAAAATGTGCCAATGCTGTACCTTCTTTCTAAGAGTGTCTGTGACTGCGTCCAGACTCTTCTTAATTCACAAGAACCCCAAAAGACTGGCCGCTTGTTTCTCGCTGAAACTGGTGCAGGACTCTGTTCAGCTCCGCAGGTCATTAGTGAGGAGCACCGATCAATTGGCCAGTGACTGGAACCTACTCGTTTTCAGCTTGATCAGCCATGACTGGTAACCAGATGACTGGTCTCATATATCCAGTTCGATGACTTGTTTGTAGATACACCAACCATATGGAATGATATGCAGATCCAGAGAATGCAGTCCTGCTTTATTTGTTAAAAAGCAAACAGAAGTTCATCCTTCCATGTTAGCGTTTTCTGCTTGTGTAAAAGGTTGAAGGTCTCCTGATTGTAGTGTATCATCTAGAATTCCGAGTTTATCAGCTGTTAGCCGGTCAAGTGCTGTTTAAAAGCTGTGTCCCAATTCTATAAAGGCATATCCACTGAAGGACACGTTGACCGCAAGAAGGGCAGAACAGAAATTAGACGAGCTGCTCTGCGGCGCATTTCATCTAACAACCTTGAGTCCTCACAGGCAGGCAAAGAAACCTTGGGACATATTGGACAGTAAGGGATTCCTCCTTTCACTGGAATGAAAAAGAACGCATTTCTCAGTCTGAGCCTTCAAACCGGGACCGCCTAATCAGCCTCTGAAGGATGCAGTCCCTGAAACAGGACGCCGCTAGTTTGTATTTCAAACACGAGAGCTAACAAACACAGGTATCTGAAGGTATCATGCTGACTGCAGTGCATCCCACAGCTGCTGGAGGGAGCGTGGAGGAGGATCCATAGAGCCAACACCACCATCCAGGTGGTCCCACAGATGCTCAATTGGGTTCAAGTCTGGGGAATTAGGGGTCCAGGGTAGTATCTAAAAGTCTTGGTCAGCTCGTGTCTTATTGTCTTGCTGGAAGATCCCATCCAGCCCAGAGAAGACCATCAGCATGTATGGTGTAAATGATCTGCAAGGATGGATTCAGACCCAAATCGGTTGAGAGGGTCTTCCACATGTATGAGTGGGTCCAGAGAACACTCCTCAGACGAGAGTGCTACCAGGTGTGTTTGATGGTGATTTCATTCCAGTCCCAGGTACTTTGTGGATGTGGGCCACACCCAGCAAAGATATGGTACAGCCAGCCCCCTGTAAGCCCTGGCAACCAAAAGTGGATCATGGATGATGAATGGACCAATAGAAATGCTCCTAAACAGCCTAGAAATACTTCATACCACCGTGGAATGACGGCAATGACTTCATCCTGCATTGGGCCCACATGCTCTTCAGGTCAATGTCCAGAAGCTGACAGAGGGGGAGGTTCTACAAAGCCCCTGCTGATATGGGGGTTGGAGAAGCTGTGTTTGCAGTCAGTGTGAGCAGGTACCCGACCTCCTAATTAAAACAATGAGGTTCTGTACCTCGTTAAGGTTGTTCGTAAAGTCTGATGGGGTTGTGGCCGCTTGGACTGGACTAACAGCTGACTGGGGGTCCGGAGTTAGGATGCTGCTGTAGTTATGAATACTCTGGACCAAACAACACCTAAAATCGACTATTTCAGAGATACACATGTTTTATTGGACAGCGAGGATATAAAAACTCATCTGGCCCACATGTTCTGAAACAGATCTGGTCCACCGATACTGCAGAGCTGCCTACAGGCGGGCTGTGAGCTGAGTTATGGTTTAATTTGGGTTGTTACCTGGATCTGGATGAAGTCATCGCCATCATTCCACAGTGGAAAGTAATAAGTGTGGGCCAGAACTGGGCCATGACTCATTCGCTTCTCCATTTGGGTGAGTAGATGTATCTTATATATAATAAGTCTTCACTCCCCCCTCCAAATCACTGAATTTAGGAGTTCCAATCACTTTCATAACCACAGGTTTATAAACCCAGCTCCTAGTCCTGCAGACTGCTTCTACACACATTAGTAAAGAGTGGGTCTCTCTCAGGAGCTCAGTGAACTCCAGCGTGGTACCGTGATAGGACTCCACCTGTGAAGTCCAGTGGTGAAGTTTCCTCACTACTAAATGTTCCACAGTGGACTGTCAGTGGTGTTAGAACAAAGTAGAAGTGATTGAGAACGACAGCAACTCCGCCACCAAGTGGTAGAACACGTACAATGACAGAGCGGGTCAGCGGATGCTGAGGAGCATAGAGCACAGAGGTCACCAACTTTCTACAGAGTCCATCACTACAGACCTCCAAACTTCATGTGGTCTTCAGATCAGTTCCAGAACAGAGCATAATGAGCTTCATGGAATGGGTCTCCATGGCCGAGCAGATGCATTCAAGCTTTACATCACCAAGAACAATGCAGAGCGTCGGATGCAGTGGAGTAAAGCACGACATCACTGGACTCTAGAGCAGTGGAGACGTGTTCTCTGGAGTGACCAATCACGCTTCTCTATCTGGCGATCCGATGGACAAGTCTGGGTTTAGCGGTTGCCAGGAGAACAATACTGGTCTGACTGCATTGTGTCGAGTGTAAAGTTTGGTGGAGGGGGGATTATGGTGTGGGGTTGTTTTTCAGGAGGTGGGCTCGGACCCTTCAGTTCCAGTGAAAGGAACTCTTAATGCTTCAGAAAAGACTCCGGAGAAATTCCTGCTCCCAACTTTGTGGGGACAGTTTTGGGGACGGCCCCTTCCTGTTCCAACATGGCTGCCCACCAGTGCACAGATCAGCTCCATAAAGACATGGAGGAGGAGTTTGGTGAGGAAGAACTTGACTGGCCTGCACAGAGTCCTGACCTCAACCTGATAGAACACCTTTGGGATGAATTAGAGTGGAGACTGTGAGCCAGACCTTCTCATCCAACATCAGTGTCTGACCTCACAGATGGTCTTCTGGAAGAACTGTTGGTCAAACATTCCCATAAACACTCCTAAACCGTGTGGAGAGCCTTCCCAGAAGAGCTGAAGCTGTTATAGCTGCAAAGGTTGGGCCGACATCCTATTAAACCCTATGGATTAAGAATCACTCCAGATCATATGAGAGTGAAGGCAGGCGAGTGAAGTTCTGCAGGTTTGCTGAACATCCTCATTAATTCTTGATGCTACTGAGTAACATTTTAACTTCTCCTGCAGATTCTGGTGTGTGTATTTATACTGAACCCTGTACCCCCCGCTGGCCTGGACAGGGGGCTTACTAAATATCTGCTATGTCTGTAATGTAAACATCTCCCACTGAGAACAAGTTTTTAGATGTTCCCCATATAACTAAGTGAATAAAATATAAGCCTCCTGCAGCCAGCAGTGACCTTCAGTGCTCCGGCTTCGTGATCCATGCTGGAATTTGAATGTCTGACTCTTCAGGTTAACGTCCAGATGCCGGCAGGTGGGCTTTCTATGAAGCCCCTGCTGATATGGGGGTTGGAGATGCTGTGTTTGCAGTCAGTGTGAACAGGTACCTGATGGACCTCCTAATTTAAACAATGAGGTTCTGTTCCTCGTTAAGCTTGTTAGTGAAGTCTGATGGAGTTGTGCCAGCTTGGACCAGCCTCACCGCTGACTGGGGGTCCGGAGTTATGAAGATATGCTGTGTTATCTGGTGCTGCCTGCAGAGTAAAGCTCCACCAATGCTGAATTTTGGAATGTCCAGGTTGATTTTTGGTAGTCTGGACATAAAAACCACACTTAAAATCAGATGTTTGCAGATGTTGAAGAAGTCCTACAGATGCATCTCAGTCTGAACTCACTGACTGAGGGATTGATTGAATGATTAGATTTGATTGGACGAACACACATTAACGCTACACAGCAGCCATACATACACTTTACATCATCAAGTATCAAAACACAATGAAGATCAAAGACCTGATTCCACAGTGGTCCAATTAACATAAACTAAACTAACCACACACATACACACACACACTAGGGGGCAGTAAAACACACACATACACACACACACACTAGGGGGCAGTGAAATACACACACAAGTGAACGCACACTAGGGGGCATTGAAACAACCACACATACACACACAAACACACTAGGGGCAGTGAAACACACACATACAAACACACACATACACTAGGGGGCAGTGAAACACACACATACACACACACACACACACACACACACACTAGAGGGCAGTGAAACACACACATACACACACACACACACACACATACACACACTAGGGGGCAATGAAACACACACACACACATACACTAGGGGGCAGTGAAACACACACATACACACACACACACACACACACAAGTGAACGCACACTAGGGGGCTGTGAAACACCCACAAATATACACACACACACACACTAGTGAACACACACACTAGGGGCAGTGAAACACACACACACACACACACACACACAAGTGAACGCACACTAGGGGGCAGTGAAACACCTACATACACACACACTAGTGAACACACACACTAGGGGGCAGTCAAACACACACACACACACACACACACACACACACTAGTAAGCACACTATCCACAGTACCGAGGAGCAGTTCTTATCATAAGACCCCAACGTCCAGCTCACGACTGCACCACAACTATATTCTAGAACATAATGCTGAGCTACAAGATGTAGACATGAAGCTTCAATCTGGACCATTCTGGAGGACCATCAGCCAATCAGATCTCAGCAGTGCACATCACCTGACCTCCTCTAATAATACTAATCCAGCTCCAACAGAGCTTAAAGGATGAGAGCTTCTAAATCAGGCCCTAAACCTGAATCCTGGCTGCTTCTCAGTGCAGGAGCCCACACGGCTGTACGAGGGGGCCGTCTGTTTGGGGGGCTGCGAGGTTGTACAGGGCTGTTTGTCTTTATGGGTAAAAACCTCAGGCAGTTAAATCTCTCTGAACATTAACCCATCTCATTTACCCCAGACTGCCTCCACTGAGGGGTGCTGAAGGCAGCCAGGAGCCGTGGTTCCTCGGCCCCGAACCCTTTCCAGCCCCTAATAGCGTGTGGAAGTGGTGAGGAGCCGCCGTTACTCGCGCTGTAATTTAAAATGAATTTCTCACTGAGACGAGGCGAGGCACGCCACACTTACACTTCACACCTCGTTTGAGTGTGTAAGCAGAAGCCGAGATGTTTATTATGATTTATATGCGGGATGGTGGAGCGAGGGAGGCAGCCAGCGGACGGATAAACTAACTCACTCCTGAAGAGGAGGAGAACTGGAGCTCACTCACTACATCAACACCTCCATCACACACACACACATCACACTAAACTACACACACCTCACACTATACTATACACACCTCACAGTCTACTACACACACCTCACAGTCTACTACACACACCTCACACTATACTACACACATACACCTCACACTAAACTACACACACCTCACACTATACTACACACACCTCACACTATACTACACACACACACCTCACACTAAACTACACACACCTCACACTATACTACACACACCTCACAGTCTACTACACACACCTCACACTATACTACACACACACCTCACACTATACTACACACACCTCACAGTCTACTACACACACCTCACAGTCTACTACACAAACACCTCACAGTCTACTACACACACCTCACACTATACTACACACATACACCTCACACTAAACTACACACACCTCACACTATACTACACAAACACCTCACACTATACTACACACACCTCACAGTCTACTACACACACCTCACACTATACTACACACACACCTCACAGTCTACTACACACACCTCACAGTCTACTACACACACCTCACAGTCTACTACACACACCTCACACTATACTACACACATACACCTCACACTAAACTACACACACCTCACAGTCTACTATACACACATCTCACACTATACTACACAAACACCTAACACTATACTACACACACACACCTCACACTATACTACACACACCTCACACTATACTATACACACACCTCACACTATACTACACAAACACCTAACACTATACTACACACACACACCTCACACTATACTACACACACCTCACACTATACTACACACACATCACACTATACTACACACACACACACACACTAAACTACACACACCTCACACTATACTACACACACCTAACACTATACTACACACACCTCACAGTCTACTACACACACCTCACACTATACTACACACACCTCACAGTCTACTACACACACCTCACACTATACTACACACACCTCACACTATACTACACAAACACCTCACACTATACTACACACACCTCACACTAAACTACACACACCTCACACTATACTATACACACAACTCACACTATACTACACACACCTCACAGTCTACTACACACACCTCACACTATACTACACACACCTCACACTATACTATACACACACCTCACACTATACTACACACACCTCACAGTCTACTACACACACCTCACACTATACTACACACACCTCACACTATACTACACACACCTCACACTATACTACACACACCTCACACTATACTACACAAACACCTCACACTAAACTACACACACCTCACACTATACTATACACACACCTCACACTATACTACACACATCTCACAGTCTACTACACACACCTCACACTATACTACACACACCTCACACTATACTATACACACACCTCACACTATACTACACACACCTCACAGTCTACTACACACACCTCACACTATACTACACACACCTCACACTATACTACACAAACACCTCACACTATACTACACACACCTCACACTATACTATACACACACCTCACACTATACTACACACACCTCACACTATACTACACACACCTCACAGTCTACTACACACACCTCACACTATACTACACACACCTCACACTATACTATACACACCTCACACTATACTATACACACACCTCACACTATACTACACACACCTCACACTATACTACACACACACCTCACACTATACTACACACACCTCACACTATACTACACACATACACCTCACACTATACTACACACACACCTAACACTATACTACACACACACACCTCACACTATACTACACACACCTCACACTATACTACACACACCTCACACTATACTACACACACACACACTAAACTACACACACCTCACACTATACTACACACACACCTAACACTATACTACACACACCTCACAGTCTACTACACACACCTCACACTATACTACACACACCTCACAGTCTACTACACACACCTCACACTATACTACACACACCTCACACTATACTACACAAACACCTCACACTATACTACACACACCTCACACTAAACTACACACACCTCACACTATACTATACACACAACTCACACTATACTACACACACCTCACAGTCTACTACACACACCTCACACTATACTACACACACACCTCACAGTCTACTACACACACACACCTCACACTATACTACACACACCTCACACTATACTACACACACACACCTCACAGTCTACTACACACACACACCTCACACTATACTACACACACCTCACACTATACTACACACACCTCACACTATACTACACACACACACACTAAACTACACACACCTCACACTATACTACACACACACCTAACACTATACTACACACACCTCACAGTCTACTACACACACCTCACACTATACTATACACACCTCACAGTCTACTACACACACCTCACACTATACTACACAAACACCTCACACTATACTACACACACCTCACACTAAACTACACACACCTCACACTATACTATACACACAACTCACACTATACTACACACACCTCACAGTCTACTACACACACCTCACACTATACTACACACAACTCACACTAAACTACACACACCTCACACTATACTATACACACAACTCACACTATACTACACACACCTCACAGTCTACTACACACACCTCACACTATACTACACACACCTCACACTATACTATACACACCTCACACTATACTATACACACACCTCACACTATACTACACACACCTCACAGTCTACTACACACACCTCACACTATACTACACACACCTCACAGTCTACTACACACACCTCACACTATACTACACACACCTCACACTATACTACACAAACACCTCACACTATACTACACACACCTCACACTATACTATACACACACCTCACACTATACTACACACACCTCACACTATACTACACACACCTCACAGTCTACTACACACACCTCACACTATACTACACACACCTCACACTATACTACACACACCTCACACTATACTACACACACACCTCACACTATACTACACACATACACCTCACACTATACTACACACATACACCTCACACTATACTACACACACACCTAACACTATACTACACACACACACCTCACACTATACTACACACACACCTAACACTATACTACACACACACACACCTCACACTATACTACACACACCTCACACTATACTACACACACCTCACACTATACTACACACACACCTCACACTATACTACAAACACCTCACATTCTACTACACACACCTCACAGTCTACTACACACACCTCACACTATACTACACACACCTTACACTATACTACACACACCTCACAGTCTACTACATACACACACACCTCACAGTCTACTACACACACCTCACACTATACTACACACATACATCTCACAGTCTACTACACACATACACCTCACACTATACTACACACACCTCACACTAAACTACACACACCTCACAGTCTACTACACACACCTCACACTATACTATACACACACTATACTACACACACACACACCTCACAGTCTACTACACACACACACCTCACACTATACTACACACACCTCACACTATACTACACACACACACCTCACAGTCTACTACACACACACACCTCACACTATACTACACACACCTCACACTATACTACACACACACCTCACAGTCTACTACACACACCTCACAGTCTACTACACACATACACCTCACACTATACTACACACATACACCTCACACTATACTACACACACCTCACAGTCTACTACACACACACCTCACAGTCTACTACATACACCTCAGACTATACTACACACACACCTCACAGTCTACAACACACACCTCACACTATACTACACACACCACACAGTCTACTACACACATACACCTCACACTACACTACACACACATACACCTCACAGTCTACTACACACACCTCACACTACACTACACACACACACACCTCACAGTCTACTACACACACACACACCTCACACTATACTACACACACCTCACACTATACTACACACACACACACACACTATACTACACACACACCTCACAGTCTACTACACACACACCTCACAGTCTACTACACACACCTCACACTACACTACACATATACACCTCACACTATACTACACACACCTCACACTATACTACACACACCTCACACTATACTACACACATACACCTCACACTATACTACACACACCTCACAGTCTACTACACACATACACCTCACACTATACTACACACTCCTCACAGTCTACGACACACACCTCACAGTCTACTACACACATACACCTCACACTATACTACACACACCTCACAGTCTACAACACACACCTCACACTATACTACACACACCTCACACTATACTACACACACACCTCACACTATACTACACACACCTCACACTATACTATAAACACAACTCACACTATACTACACACATACACCTCACAGTCTACTACACACACCTCACACTATACTACACACATACACCTCACAGTCTACTACACACACACCTCACACTATACTAGACACACCTCACACTATACTACACACATACACCTCACACTATACTACACACACACCTCACACTATACTACACAGACCTCACAGTCTACTACACACATACACCTCACACTATACTACGCACACCTCACACTACACTACAGACACCTCACAGTCTACTACACACATACACCTCACACTATACTACACACACCTCACAGTCTACAACACACACCTCACACTATACTACACACAGCTCACACTATACTACACACACCTCACAGTCTACTACACACACCTCACAGTCTACTACACACACACCTCACACTATACTACACACACCTCACAGTCTACTACACACACACCTCACACTATACTACACACACCTCACACTATACTACACACATACACCTCACACTATAATACACACACACCTCAGTCTACTACACACACACCTCACACTATATTACACACACACCTCACACTATACTACACACATACACCTTACACTATACTACACACACCTCACAGTCTACTACACACACCTCACACTATACTACACACACCTCACACTATACTACACACATACACCTCACACTATACTACACACATCTCACAGTCTACTACACACACACACCTCACAGTCTACTACACACACCTCACACTATATTACACACATACACCTCACACTATACTACACACACCTCACAGTCTACTACACACACACCTCACACTATATTACACACACACACCTCACACTATACTACACACATACACCTCACACTATAATACACACACACCTCAGTCTACTACACACACACCTCACACTATATTACACACACACCTCACACTATACTACACACATACACCTTACAATATACTACACACACCTCACAGTCTACTACACACACCTCACACTATACTACACACACCTCACACTATACTACACACATACACCTCACACTATACTACACACATACACCTCACACTATACTACACACATCTCACAGTCTACTACACACACACACCTCACAGTCTACTACACACACCTCACACTATACTACACACATACACCTCACACTATACTACACACACCTCACACTATACTACACACACCTCACAGTCTACTACACACACACCTCACACTATACTACACACACACCTCACAGTCTACTACACACACCTCACACTATACTACACACACACACATTATACTACACACACACACACACACACACACCTCACACTATACTACACACACCTCACACTATACTACACATACACCTCACACTATACTACACACACACACATTATACTACACACACACCTCACACTATACTACACACACCTCACACTATACTACACACACACCTCACACTATAATACACACACACCTCACAGTCTACTACACACACACCTCACACTATACTATACACACACCTCACAGTCTACTACACACACACCTCACACTATACTACACACACACACACTATACTACACACACATACATACACACTATACTACACACACACTATACTACACACACACCTCACACTATACTACACACACACCTCACATTATGCTACACACACTATACTACACACACATACATACACACTATACTACACACACATACACACTATACTACACACACACCTCACATTATACTACACACACTATACTACACACACATACATACACACTATACTACACACACATACACACTATACTACACACACACACTCTAAACTCAGATATGAGTTTGTGTCTGTGGTAGGACTCTCAGTCATCCTCAGCTTCTCTCTTCCAGTTGAAAAACTAGACCTGGATCTTTTGGACGTTTGCCGGCTGAAAATAATCCACACGTGTTATTATTATTAGCAGAGTGAGCGGGAAGAGCGGAGAACATGGTGAACACAGGCGTGAGTCAGTGCTCCTGCGTTTGTTCACTGCACCTGCTGTTCTGTTCCTCACACCTGCTGCTGCTGCTACATTGTTTCACTCTCCACGTTGGATGTCTGTGTGTGTTTCACACCAGCACCTGCACCTGGAGGTTACTGAGATAAGCTCTTTGTTGTGCTGTACATGGCAATATAAGCGAAACCACAATAAACATCAACTGAACATCAGCTGCAGACCTGCTCACGCTCAAACACTCAGCAGCTATCTAATCTACTGACAAACCCTCTCAGTGTTCAGCACCACGGAGAGAGCCTCAGTCCCACCACTTCACTAGCCTCCTCAGATACCTGAACATCACAAAAGCAAAGAACAACATCACAACACCAAAGAACAACATCACAACACCAAATAACATCATCACAACACCAAATAACATCATCACAACACCAAATAACACCACAACAGCAAAGAACAACATCACAACACCAAAGAACAACATCACAACACCAAAGAACAACATCACAACACCAAATAACATCATCACAACACCAAATAACATCACAACACCAAAGAACAACATCACAACACCAAAGAACAACATCACAACACCAAAGAACAACATCACAACACCAAAGAACATCACAACACCAAAGAACAACATCACAACACCAAATAACAACATCATAACACCAAAGAACAACATCACAACAGCAAATAACATCACAACACCAAAGAACATCACAACACCAAATAACATCACAACACCAAATAACATCACAACACCAAAGAACAACATCACAACACCAAAGAACAACATCACAACAGCAAAGAACAACATCACAACACCAAATAACATCACAACACCAAAGAACAACATCACAACACCAAAGAACAACATCACAACAGCAAAGAACAACATCACAACACCAAATAACATCACAACACCAAAGAACAACATCACAACACCAAAGAACAACATCACAACACCAAAGAACAACATCACAACAGCAAAGAACAACATCACAACAGCAAAGAACATCGCAACACCAAAGAACAACATCACAACACCAAAGAACAACATCATAACACCAAAGAACAACATCACAACAGCAAATAACATCACAACACCAAAGAACAACATCACAACACCAAAGAACAACATCACAACAGCAAAGAACATCACAACACCAAATAACAACATCACAACACCAAATAACATCACACCAAAGAACAACATCACAACAGCAAAGAACAACATCACAACAGCAAAGAACAACATCACAACACCAAAGAACAACATCACAACAGCAAAGAACATCACAACACCAAAGAACACCACAACACCAAAGAACAACATCACAACACCATAGAACAACATCACAACACCAAATAACATCACAACACCAAAGAACAACATCACAACACCAAAGAATATCACAACACCAAGAACAACATCACAACACCAAAGAACATCACAACACCAAAGAACAACATCACAACAGCAAAGAACAACATCACAACAGCAAAGAACAACATCACAACAGCAAAGAACAACATCACAACACCAAAGAACAACATCACAACACCAAAGAACAACATCACAACACCAAAGAACAACATCACAACACCAAAGAACAACATCACAACAGCAAAGAACAACATCACAACACCAAAGAACAACATCACAACACCAAAGAACAACATCACAACACCAAATAACAACATCACAACACCAAATAACATCACACCAAAGAACAACATCACAACAGCAAAGAACAACATCACAACAGCAAAGAACAACATCACAACACCAAAGAACAACATCACAACAGCAAAGAACATCACAACACCAAAGAACACCACAACACCAAAGAACAACATCACAACACCAAATAACATCACAACACCAAAGAACAACATCACAACACCAAATAACATCACAACACCAAAGAACAACATCACAACACCAAAGAATATCACAACACCAAGAACAACATCACAACACCAAAGAACATCACAACACCAAAGAACAACATCACAACAGCAAAGAACAACATCACAACAGCAAAGAACAACATCACAACAGCAAAGAACAACATCACAACACCAAAGAACAACATCACAACACCAAAGAACAACATCACAACACCAAAGAACAACATCACAACAGCAAAGAACAACATCACAACACCAAAGAACATCACAACACCAAAGAACAACATCACAACAGCAAAGAACAACATCACAACAGCAAAGAACAACATCACAACACCAAAGAACAACATCACAACAGCAAAGAACAACATCACAACACCAAAGAACAACATCACAACAGCAAAGAACAACATCACAACACCAAAGAACAACATCACAACAGCAAAGAACAACATCACAACACCAAAGAACAACATCACAACAGCAAAGAACAACATCACAACACCAAAGAACAACATCACAACACCAAAGAACATCACAACACCAAAGAACATCACAACACCAAAGAACAACATCACAACACCAAAGAACAACATCACAACACCAAAGAACAACATCACAACAGCAAAGAACATCACAACACCAAAGAACAACATCACAACACCAAAGAACATCACACCAAAGAACAACATCACAACAGCAAAGAACAACATCACAACAGCAAAGAACAACATCACAACAGCACAGAACAACATCACAACACCAAAGAACAACATCACAACACCAAAGAACAACATCACAACAGCAAAGAACAACATCACAACACCAAAGAACAACATCACAACACCAAAGAACAACATCTCAACACCAAAGAACAACATCACAACAGCAAAGAACATCACAACACCAAAGAACAACATCACAACACCAAAGAACAACATCACAACAGCAGTGTTTGGTGGAGAATGTTTTTGTTTGATGAAAAATGCTGGTGCTGGATTTAGATGATAGATCGAGAATGGTGGTGTTTAGTGGTTACTGGTGGTGTTTTATGGAGGATGGTGGTGTTTGATGGAGGATGGTGGTGTTTAGTCATTACTGGTGGTGTTTTATGGAGGATGGTGGTGTTTGATGGAGGATGGTGGTGTTTGATGGAGGATGGTGGTGTTTGATGGAGGATGGTGGTGTTTAGTGGTTACTGGTGGTGTTTTATGGAGGATGGTGGTGTTTGATGGAGGATGGTGGTGTTTGATGGAGAATGGTGGTGTTTGATGGAGGATGGTGGTGTTTGATGGAGGATGGTGGTATTTGATGGAGAATGGTGGTGTTTTATGGAGAATGGTGGTGTTTGATGGAGAATGGTGGTGTTTGATGGAGAATGGTGGTATTTGATGGAGGATGGTGGTGTTTGATGGAGAATGGTGGTATTTGATGGAGAATGGTGGTGTTTGATGGAGAATGTTGGTATTTGATGGAGAATGGTGGTGTTTGATGGAGAATGGTGTTGTATGATGGAGAATGGTGGTATTTGATGGAGAATGGTGGTATTTGATGGAGAATGGCGGTATTTGATGGAGAATGGTGGTGTTTGGCGGAGGATGATGGTGTTTGATGGAGAATGGTGGTGTTTGATGGAGAATGGTGGTATTTGATGGAGAATGGTGGTATTTGATGGAGAATGGTGGTGTTTGATGGAGAATGGTTGTGTTTTATGGAGAATGGTGGTATTTGATGGAGAATGGTGTTGTTTGATGGAGAATGGTGGTATTTGATGGAGAATGGTGGTGTTTGATGAAAAACGCTGGTGCTGGATTTAAATGATAGATCGAGAATGGTGGTGTTTAGTGGTTACTGGTGGTGTTTTATGGAGGATGGTGGTGTTTGATGGAGGATGGTGGTGTTTAGTCATTACTGGTGGTGTTTTATGGAGGATGGTGGTGTTTAGTGGTTACTGGTGGTGTTTTATGGAGGATGGTGGTGTTTAGTCATTACTGGTGGTGTTTTATGGAGGATGGTGGTGTTTGATGGAGGATGGTGGTGTTTAGTGGTTACTGGTGGTGTTTTATGGAGGATGGTGGTGTTTGATGGAGAATGGTGGTGTTTGATGGAGAATGGTGGTATTTGATGGAGAATGGTGGTATTTGATGGAGAATGGTGGTATTTGATGGAGAATGGTGGTGTTTGATGGAGAATGGTGGTATTTGATGGAGAATGGTGGTGTTTGATGGAGAATGGTGGTGTTTGATGGAGGATGGTGGTATTTGATGGATGGTGTTTTGAAGAAGACTCACTAATAAAACTGTGGGTTGCAGTAAAGACGGTATTCTGGATCTGGACTTCACAAACGTTTCTCTGGAGTGAAGCAATAGAACAGCAGTTCTCAAACTGGCCCTCAAGGACCCCTTTGTGCTCAACTCCAACTCTCAAACCGTAGACTAAGCAAAAATGTGGACCATCTAGGAGACCCCTGAGACCCAGTTTAAGGACCATGAACACGGAAGAACCGTTTTCGGGTCCCTGCAGAAGCACTGAGCGGGAGCGTTTCCTTTCTCCAACACCCCCCCCACCTGCTCTTCCAGGATCTTCTCTCCTAGAAATGATGATAATCACCGTGGAGCCGGTTTGAGCAGGTTTTCTCTTCGTTCCTGCACCTGATTTCAATAATTAGCTTCCCTTCGTCGTTAAGGATGAGAGCTCGTTAGGGACACCAGGTGATGCCGTGTGAGGCTGGATCAATTACCCGACGCCTGCCGCTGCTTTCAGCGCCACAGCTTAATGGTTCCCCCGTTCCAGGTAATAATCAGGAGCTTTGTGAGCGAAATCAGACGCGCCGGGGAGCGGAGAACCGCGCGCCGCAGGTCAGAGCGAGGCTGCTTCTGAAATCAAGAACCAGAAACTTCTCAACTGAATCAAGATAGACAGATTCTACATTTCCTCCAAACCTCTGATCTTCCAACCACAAACAATAAGGTGTTGACATCAGCCTACTGCATTACTGAGGTGTGACCTGCAGATGGAGGGCAGGAAGTGATTTTCCACATAGGGGGCGCTATCACACTCTCTCAGAATGTCTGTGGTTCACAGCATTTACAGTCTCTCAGAATCAGTTTAACTGAGAACCACGAGGAGCTTTTATCTAGAACCAACCAGCAGAACTATCTGACCCTTCGTCTGCGGTCAGGACGAGAGCCTGAACTTCCTGGTCCAGTTTCTTGGAGTTTTAAACCTCTCACCAGTGACCAGTCACATCACCCCCAGACCAACTGTTCACTCTACAATATTCACTCCTACCGAGCACACGAGGGTGAAGCAGCTCATTCACCAGTTTGCCTGTTCCACCTTAAACAGTGCAGCAGGAGCCAGAACGTACCTGCACCTCCATTTAAGGTGGAAACAGGAGAACTGGTGAAGGAGAAGCTGAGCTGATGGTGCTGGTGGTCAATAGGAGGGAGTATTGTAGTGTGTAAGGGTGATCTGGGGGTGAACACTGGTGGTCAGTAGGAGTGAGTATTGTAGTGTGTAAGGGTGATCACACTGTTCTTCACCTGCATCTCCTCCACTCTGTTCTTCACCTCCATCTCCTCCACTCTGTTCTTCACCTTCATCTCCTCCACTCTGTTCTTCACCTCTATCTCCTCCACTCTGTTCTTCACCTTCATCTCCTCCACTCTGTTCTTTACCTGCATCTCCTCCACACTGTTCTTCACCTTCATCTCCTCCACTCTGTTCTTCACCTCTATCTCCTCCACTCTGTTCTTCACCTTCATCTCCTCCACTCTGTTCTTTACCTGCATCTCCTCCACACTGTTCTTCACCTTCATCTCCTCCACTCTGTTCTTCACCTCTATCTCCTCCACTCTGTTCTTCACCTTCATCTCCTCCACTCTGTTCTTCACCTCTATCTCCTCCACTCTGTTCTTCACCTCTATCTCCTCCACTCTGTTCTTCACCTCCATCTCCTCCACTCTGTTCTTCACCTCCATCTCCTCCACTCTGTTCCTCACCTCCATCTCCTCCACTCTGTTCTTCACCTCCATCTCCTCCACTCTGTTCTTCACCTCCATCTCCTCCACTCTGTTCTTCACCTCCATCTATCTGGATTTACAGTGTTGTTGGATTGTAAATATGTCTTAGCTGCACAAGACACAGGCATAACAACCAATCACGAACCTCGATTCACCTGTAAGGTAGATAAAGCTCTGAAATGAAGCTTCTCTGAGATGAATTTGTGATCTTGTTTTTGTGAATTTGTGAAACTTTCTGATCTCAATTCAGGACTAAAGGTCATACGGTTCTGTTCCTCAGCTCAGATCTCCAGGTCTTTACCTCGAGTCAAACCTCCACTGAATGAAACTATTAGAGTCGGAGTGATAACAGGACCACCGCTTCAATTACCCCTTTTTAAAATGTCACCGACACCTTCAGCCTCCTGATCCCAGGTAAGCTCTTCCCGGACATCGAGTAAATGTCAAAGCATCGCATTTAATTTAGAACCCTCCAACAGCTGCTCCGTTATCTTAGCAGAGCATCAGCTCAGAGAGTCATCAGCTCAGAGAGTCATCAACTCAGAGAGTCATCAGCTCAGAGAGTCATCAGCTCAGAGAGTCATCAGCTCAGAGAGTCATCAGCTCAGAGAGTCATCAGCTCAGAGAGTCATCAGCTCAGAGAGTCATCAACTCAGAGAGTCATCAGCTCAGAGAGTCATCAGCTCAGAGAGTCATCAACTCAGAGAGTCATCAACTCAGAGAGTCATCAGCTCAGAGAGTCATCAGCTCAGAGAGTCATCAGCTCAGAGAGTCATCAGCTCAGAGAGTCATCAACTCAGAGTCATCAGCTCAGAGAGTCATCAACTCAGAGAGTCATCAGCTCAGAGAGTCATCAGCTCAGAGAGTCATCAACTCAGAGAGTCATCAGCTCAGAGAGTCATCAACTCAGAGAGTCATCAGCTCAGAGAGTCATCAGCTCAGAGAGTCATCAGCTCAGAGAGTCATCAGCTCAGAGAGTCATCAGCTCAGAGAGTCATCAGCTCAGAGAGTCATCAACTCAGAGAGTCATCAGCTCAGAGAGTCATCAGCTCAGAGAGTCATCAACTCAGAGAGTCATCAGCTCAGAGAGTCATCAGCTCAGAGAGTCATCAGCTCAGAGAGTCATCAGCTCAGAGAGGCATCAGCTCAGAGAGTCATCAACTCAGAGAGTCATCAGCTCAGAGAGTCATCAGCTCAGAGAGTCATCAGCTCAGAGAGTCATCAGCTCAGAGAGTCATCAGCTCAGAGAGTCATCAACTCAGAGAGTCATCAGCTCAGAGAGTCATCAGCTCAGAGAGTCATCAGCTCAGAGAGTCATCAGCTCAGAGAGTCATCAACTCAGAGTCATCAGCTCAGAGAGTCATCAACTCAGAGAGTCATCAGCTCAGAGAGTCATCAGCTCAGAGAGTCATCAACTCAGAGAGTCATCAACTCAGAGAGTCATCAGCTCAGAGAGTCATCAACTCAGAGAGTCATCAGCTCAGAGAGTCATCAACTCAGAGAGTCATCAGCTCAGAGAGTCATCAACTCAGAGAGTCATCAACTCAGAGAGTCATCAACTCAGAGAGTCATCAACTCAGAGCTACACTGGAGGTAGGACAGTATATTCCAGCTCAGTTTAGGAGTTCCAATCACTTCACGTCCACAGGTGTATAAACCCAGCACCTCTACGCAAGAACAGAGCGTAGAGAGCTTCATGGAATGGGTCTTCATGGCCGAGCAGCTGCATCCAAGTGCATCACCAAGAACAATGCAGAGCGTCGGATGCAGTGGAGTAAAGCACACCGTCACTGGACTCTAGAGCAGTGGAGACATGTTCTCTGGAGTGACCAATCACGCTTCTCTATCTGACGATCCGATGGACGAGTCTTGGTTTGGTGGTTGCCAGGAGAACGGTACTTGTCTGACTGCACTGTGCCGAGTGTAACATCAGTGTCTGACCTCACTGATGGTCTTCTGGAGAAACTGTTGGTCAAACATTCCCATAAACACTCCTAAACCGTGTGGAGAGCCTTCCCAGAAGAGCTGAAGCTGTTATAGCTGCAAAGGTTGGGCCGACATCCTATTAAACCCTATGGATTAAGAATAGAACGTCACTCCAGATCATATGAGAGTGAAGACCTTTCCCTCAGTAACTCATTACAATCTGTCGCTCCTTCACCAGTGAGGCGGCGGTGTGGAAGGAGTCACTCACCCACAGGTAGTAGGTGAACTGCAGGGCGAAGATGGCGATGCCCTCGTTGTCGAACGAGCCGGCGACAGAGCGGGAGATGTATCCGGGCACGATGGCGATAAAGCACGCGGCCAGCAGGGCGGCGCCCTGGCTCCACAGCTCCCCCGTGAGAAGAAAGGTGGAGATGGCCGTTAGTCCACTGAACACGGGCGCCAAGAACACACAGACGTCCCGGATGTGCACGGTGATATGGAGCAGGTTCAGAGTGTAGTGGATCAGACCTGCCGTTACCATCAGACCAGGATACACCTGAAACAAACACAGACACACAGAATCAGACCTGGATACACCTGAAACAAACACAGACACACAGAATCAGACCAGGATACACCTGAAACAAACACAGACACACAGAATCAGACCAGGATACACCTAAAACAAACACAGACACACATAATCAAGTCAAGTCAAGTCAAGTGGGTTTTTATTGTCATTTCAACTACATACAGAGTACACAGTGAAACGAAACAACGTTCCTCCAGGACCATGGTGCAACATAGACAGTGCATACAGACACAAGTGCAACACAAACAAACAAGTACGGACAGACAACACAACACAGTACAGACAGAGAATAATAAATAATTGCTGGTTGTGTGCAAATTGTGCAATGTGTAATAAATAGAGTCCAGTGAGGTAGTAAAGTTGTTAGTGCAATGCTTTGTGCAAAAAATGCTTCCCTTTTTTTATCTGGGGTAAATGGTTGGAGAAAGATATCAGTTCAGACGTTGAGTTGTGTTGAGAAGTCTGATGGCTTGGGGGAAGAAGCTGTTGCAGAGTCTGGTCGTGTTGGACCGGACGCTGCGGTACCTTCTTCCTGATGGCAGGAGGGAGAACAGTCTGTGTGAAGGGTGGGTGGGGTCATCCACAATGCTGGTTGCTTTGCGGATGCAGCGGGTGGTGTAAATGTCCAAGACGGAGGGGAGAGAGACTCCGATGATCCTCTCAGCTGTCCTCACAATGCGTTGGAGGGACTTGCGGTCAGAGGCTGTGCAGGTCCCAAACCAAGCAGTGATGCAGCTGCTTAGGATGCTCTCTATGGTTCCCCTATAGAAGAGGGTGAGGATGGGTGGAGGGAGACGGGCCTTTCTCAGCTTCCGGAGGAAGTAGAGACGCTGCTGGGCTTTCTTGGCTGTAGAGCTGGTGTTCAGGGACCAGGTGAGGTTCTCCGCTAGGTGGACACCAAGGAACTTGGTGCTCTTAACGATCTCCACAGAGGAGCCGTTGATGTTAAGCGGAGAGTGGTCCGGTCTTGATTTCCTGAAGTCAACAACCATTTCCTTGGTCTTCTCTACATTCCAGTGAAGGTTGTTGACTGTACACCAGTCTGTCAGCTGCTGCACCTCCTCCCTGTATGCTGACTCGTCGCCTTTGCTGATGAGACCCAGCACAGTTGTATCATCGGCGAACTTTATGATGCTGTTAGAACTGTGTTTCGCAACACAGTCATGAGTCAGCAGGGTGAACAACAGAGGACTCAGTACACTGCCCTGGGGTGCCCCAGTGTTCATGGTGATGGTGCTGGAGCTGCTGTTCCCGAACCGGACTAACTGGGGCCTCCCTGTCAGGAAGTCCAGGATCCAGTTGCACAGGGGGGTGTTGAGGCCCAGCAGGCTTAACTTCCTGGTGAGATTCTGCGGGATGATGGTGTTGAATGCTGAACTGAAGTCTATGAACAGCATTCTGACGTAGGTGTCCTTCTTCTCCAGGTGGGTAAGGGAGAGGTGAAGGGTGGTGGTGATGGCATCGTCCGTGGAGCGGTTGGGACGATATGCAAATTGCAAGGGGTCCAATGAAGAGGGCAGTTGGGTTTTGATGTTCCTCATGACTAGCCTCTAAAAGCACTTCATGATGATGGGCGTGAGAGCTACGGGACGGTAGTCATTGAGGCAGGACACCGTGGACTTCTTCGGCACGGGGATGATGGTGGTGGTCTTGAGGCACGTTGGGACAGTGGAGCTGCGCAGGGAGACGTTGAAGATGTCCGTGAGAACATCTGTCAACTGGTCTGCACACTCTCTGAGCACTCTGCCAGGGATGTTGTCTGGTCCTGCAGCTTTCCGTGGGTTGACTCTGCGCAGAGTTTTCCTCACGTCCACTGCAGTCAGGCACAGCGCCTGCTCGTCTGGCTTGGGTGTGATCTTGCTCACCAACGTGTTGTTCTGTGCCTCAAACCGTGCATAAAAGTCGTTAAGGGCATCGGGGAGGAAGGCATCACTGTCACAGGACGGTGGCATTGTCCTGTAGTGTGTGATTTCCTGGATGCCCTGCCACATGCGCCGCGTGTCACCCGTGTCCTGGAAGTGGTTGTGGATCCTCTGGGCGTGAGCGCGCTTTGCCTCTCGGATGGCTCGTGACAATTTGGCTCTTGCTCTCCTTAGGGCCGCCTTGTCACCCACTCTGAAGGCCGAGTCGCGGGTCCTCAGTAGCGCACGCACCTCAGGAGTCATCCACGGCTTCTGGTTTGGGCATATGGTGATGGTCTTGGAGACAGTGACATCATCAATACACTTGCTGATGTAGCCAGTGACTGATGCTGTGTACTCCTCCAAGTTAACAGAGTCGCCTTCAGTCGCAGCCTCCCTGAACGTGTCCCATGCAGTGCACTCAAAACAGTCCTGAAGGGCAGAGATGGCTCCTGCCGGCCAGGTTTTCACCTGCTTCTGAACTGGTCTGGAGCGTCTGATGAGGGGTGTGTAAGCTGGAGTCAGATACACAGACATGTGGTCCGAGAACGCGAGGTGGGGGCGGGGCTCCGCCCGGTACGCGCTGGGTATGTTTGTGTAAACAAGGTCCAACGCGTTCGCTCCTCTCGTGGCAAAGTCCACATGCTGATGGAATTTAGGGAGGACTGACTGGAGATTAGCGTTGTTAAAATCTCCGGCGACAATGAACAGTGCGTCTGGGTGTCTGGTCTGCAGATCACTGACGCCCCCGTGCAGCTCCCACAGTGCCTCTTTAGCATTAGCGCTAGCGCTAGGCGGTATGTACACGGCGGCTATCAGCACGGCGGAGAATTCCCGTACTAAATAAAAAGGTCTGCACTTAACTATGACGAACTCCACCAGCGGAGAGCAGTGCTTGGCGACAGTCACAGCGTTGTTGCACCATTCTGTGTTGATGTAAACACACACGCCTCCACCGCGGGTCTTCCCGGACAGAGCCGCGCTCCTATCCGCTCTGAACGAGGCTAGCCCGTCTGGCTGAATGGCGCTGTCTGGAATACTGTCGCTGAGCCACGATTCCACAAAGACTAGAGCACAGCAGTCTCTGAACTCTCGCTGGGTCGCTCGCTGGAGTCGAATGCAGTCCAGTTTATTATCGAGGGAGCAGACGTTTGCGAGGAATAGCGATGGTATAGCCGGGCGGCTAGGGCTAGCCTTTAGCCTCGCGCGAACTCCAGCTCTCTTACCGCGCTTCCGCTTTCGCTCGCACCGCTTGCGATGACACTTCCGCCGGGCTCCGCCATCAGGAAACGCCGCGGACTGCAGGCCTGGGTCTTGTAGCAGGCTGAGCTCTTGTAGCGTCTGCAGAACTTCGTCCGAAAGATTGTTTGTAGGCTGATTTCTCCACTGAAGCAGGGTCTGGCGGTGGTAGGATATGTGCACTGGTGTTCCGATGCACATATTTGCAGAGATGGACGAGAATATTCACAAACAATAACACAAAAAGCACCAATTCTCGGACCAAGAGCGGCCGCTGCGTGTTAACGCGCCGCCGACCGGATCTATGTATACACACACTAATCAGACCAGGATACACCTAAAACAAACACAGACACACAGAATCAGACCAGGATACACCTAAAACAAACACAGACACACATAATCAGACCAGGATACACCTGAAACAAACACAGACACACAGAATCAGACCTGGATACACCTGAAACAAACACAGACACACAGAATCAGACCAGGATACACCTGAAACAAACACAGACACACAGAATCAGACCAGGATACACCTGAAACAAACACAGACACACAGAATCAGACCAGGATACACCTGAAACAAACACAGACCCACAGAATCAGACCAGGATACACCTGAAACAAACACAGACACACATAATCAGACCAGGATACACCTGAAACAAACACAGACACACAGAATCAGACCAGGATACACCTGAAACAAACACAGACACACAGAATCAGACCAGGATACACCTGAAACAAACACAGACACACAGAATCAGACCAGGATACACCTGAAACAAACACAGACCCACAGAATCAGACCAGGATACACCTGAAACAAACACAGACACACATAATCAGACCAGGATACACCTGAAACAAACACAGACCCACAGAATCAGACCAGGATACACCTGAAACAAACACAGACACACATAATCAGACCAGGATACACCTGAAACAAACACAGACACACAGAATCAGACCAGGATACACCTGAAACAAACACAGACACACAGAATCAGACCTGGATACACCTGAAACAAACACAGACACACAGAATCAGACCAGGATACACCTGAAACAAACACAGACACACATAATCAGACCAGGATACACCTGAAACAAACACAGACACACAGAATCAGACCAGGATACACCTGAAACAAACACAGACACACATAATCAGACCAGGATACACCTGAAACAAACACAGACACACAGAATCAGACCAGGATACACCTGAAACAAACACAGACACACATAATCAGACCAGGATACACCTGAAACAAACACAGACACACAGAATCAGACCAGGATACACCTGAAACAAACACAGACACACAGAATCAGACCAGGATACACCTGAAACAAACACAGACACACAGAATCAGACCTGGATTAGAGACGTGACCCAAGCATACTGAGCTTCAGGGACAATCTTCCAGTTGGGCTTACCAAAGCTGTACTATATAAACACTACCATGTGGTGCCACCAGGGGTGCGTCTTCAGCCTGTTTAGTTAGAGAAACAGTTGTACCATATCCCACTGCAGTTGTGTTTTGAATTGGATTCTGATGTAGACTAAATCTGCCTCCTTCAGTTTCATGACCATCTAAAGTAGAGTCAAGTGGAGGCGTACCAGTCGGCTAAACCTAACCCTGGAAAATTATTCACGCTCTCCCGGAATTCTGTGATCACTGTGCTGGTTAACACAGAGGACTTGAGTCGGGCCGTGTCCTCAGATGATGAGAACCCTACGTAGAATACAAAGAGAGAGACTACTATTAAACTGTATTGTAAAGCTTCAGACCGTCTTTAGGAAGAGGGCCGTTGCAGGCAAGGCTGGGGTCATTCTGACTAATCTGAGAGGCAACTTTCAACCTGGGGGTAAATCCACTGAACCCTTTCACCTCATCTACACACTTCAAGGGTTCTTCAGTGCAGAGAATGGTTCCACGGTTACATACACCAATCAGCCATGACACTAAAACCACCTCCCTGTTCCTCCACTCACTGTCCACTGTATCAGCTCCACTGACCACACAGGACCTCCACTCACTGTCCACTGTATCAGCTCCACTGACCATACAGAACCTCCACTCACTGTCCACTGTATCAGCTCCACTGACCATACAGGACCTCCACTCACTGTCCACTGTATCAGCTCCACTGACCATACAGGACCTCCACTCACTGTCCACTGTATCAGCTCCACTGACCATACAGGACCTCCACTCACTGTCCACTGTATCAGCTCCACTGACCATACAGGAGCTCCACTCACTGTCCACTGTATCAGCTCCACTGACCATACAGGAGCTCCACTCACTGTCCACTGTATCAGCTCCACTGACCACACAGGACCTCCACTCACTGTCCACTGTATCAGCTCCACTGACCATACAGGACCTACACTCACTGTCCACTGTATCAGCTCCACTGACCATACAGGAACCTCCACTCACTGTCCACTGTATCAGCTCCACTGACCATACAGGACCTACACTCACTGTCCACTGTCTCAGCTCCACTGACCATACAGGACCTCCACTCACTGTCCACTGTCTCAGCTCCACTGACCATACAGGACCTCCACTCACTGTCCACTGTCTCAGCTCCACTGACCATACAGGACCTCCACTCACTGTCCACTGTATCAGCTCCACTGACCATACAGGACCTCCACTCACTGTCCACTGTATCAGCTCCACTGACCATACAGGACCTCTACTCACTGTCCACTGTATCAGCTCCACTGACCATACAGGACCTCCACTCACTGTCCACTGTATCAGCTCCACTGACCATACAGGACCTCCACTCACTGTCCACTGTATCAGGCCACTGACCATACAGAACCTCTACTCACTGTCCACTGTATCATACAGCAGCTCCACTTACAGACTGTAGTTCATCTGATTGATGTGTTGGTGGTGTGTTAGTAGTGTGTGTTGGCACTGCTGGACTGCGAATCGTCCACCAACCAAAACTATCCGGACAGCAGTGTCCTGTGGGCGGCGTCCTGTGTCCACTGATGAAGAACTAGAGGAACACAAACTGTGCAGCAGCAGATGATGGAATTGGGTTCTTGAGAGCCTCAGACTAGCCACTAAAGCTTGGTAGGCCGACCAGATTCTCAGCTGTCCTACCAAATGTTCTATGAATGACCAACGCTACCTTCCATTTCCAGTTACAAAGACTTCACCCCCTCTCAACTCCAACCAGTTCCTCAGTTCTTCTAGCTGACCCCAGAGGTCCTCAAAGTTCTCGCTCACAGTCATACAGTCTCTTTACATACTGCAACCACTTGTTCCTGGCCTGGTCAGCAAGCTGAGGACTGGTAGTGCTATAACTGCTATTCCACTGCAGGACCAAACAGTTCCGGGTCCTGTTCCAGTGGTCCACTATACTCTGCAGGGTTAGACCACTGGATGGTCCTGTGGTCCCAAGTACGATTAGCTTACTGTACCTGATAGAAAAGCTGTTTTTGGTAATGACAGCTTCAAGTCACCTTCTGTATGGAGAAACTAGTCTCCAACTCCTGACGGTTCTGGGGGTTCCTCTGCTAAGAACTCTGATCTTCAGTTCATTCCATAGATTTTCATTTGGATTCCTCTCTCTGCGCTAAGCTAACACTACAGGGCTCCTCTCTCAGAATCTTCAGCATATAACTAAAAACTTTTTTTATACCTCAAAACACAGTCTATAACTCAAAACACTGTCTATAACTCAAAACACTGTCTATAACTAAAAACTTTCTTTATACCTCAAAACACTGTCTATAACTAAAACACTGTCTATAACTCAAAACACTCTCGATAACTAAAAACTTTCTTTATACCTCAAAACGCTGTCTATAACTCAAAACACTGTCTATAACTCAAAACACTGTCTATAACTAAAAACTTTCTTTATACCTCAAAACACTGTCTATAACTAAAACACTGTCTATAACTCAAAACACTCTCGATAACTAAAAACTTTCTTTATACCCTCAAAACGCTGTCTATAACTCAAAACACTGTCTATAACTCAAAACACTGTCTATAACTAAAAACTTTCTTTATACCTCAAAACACTGTCTATAACTAAAACACTGTCTATAACTCAAAACACTCTCGATAACTAAAAACTTTCTTTATACCTCAAAACGCTGTCTATAACTCAAAACACTGTCTATAACTCAAAACACTGTCTATAACTAAAAACTTTCTTTATACCTCAAAACACTGTCTATAACTAAAACACTGTCTATAACTAAAAACACTCTCGATAACTAAAAACTTTCTTTATACCTCAAAACGCTGTCTATAACTCAAAACACTGTCTATAACTAAAAACGCTCTCTATGACTAAAAACTTTCTTTATAACTCAAAACACTGTCTATAACTCAAAACACTGTCTATAACTAAAAACTTTCTTTATACCTCAAAACACAGTCTATAACTCAAAACACTGTCTATAACAAAAAACTTTCTTTATATCTCAAAACACTGTCTATAACTCAAAACACTCTCTATAACTAAAAACTTTCTTAATACCTCAAAACACAGTCTATAACTCAAAACACAGTCTATAACAAAAAATTTTCTTAATACCTCAAAACGCTGTCTATAACTCAAAACACTGTCTATGACTCAACACACTGTCTATAACTAAAACACTGTCTATAACTAAAACACTATCTGTAATTAAAATACTGTCTATAAATAAAAACTTTCTTTATAACTCAAAACACTGTCTATAACTAAAACACTAAAACACTGTATACAACTAAAACCTCTTTATACCTCAAAACACTGTCTATGACTCAAAACACTGTCTTTAACTCAAAACACTCTCTATAACAAAACTTTCTTAATACCTCAAAACGCTGTCTATAACTCAAAACACTGTCTATGACTCAAAACACTGTCTATAACTAAAACTCTGTCTATAACTAAAACACTATCTATAATGAAAATACTGTCTATAAATAAAAACTTTCTTTATAACTCAAAACACTGTCTATAACTAAAACACTAAAACACTGTCTATTACTAAAACCTCTTTATACCTCAAAACACTGTCTATAACTCAAAACACTGTCTCTAACTCAAAACACTCTCTATAACTAAAACACTAAAACACTGTCTATAACTAAAACCTTTCTATATACCTCAAAACACTGTCTATGACTAAAACACTGTATATAACTAAAAGTTTTGCTTTACACCTCAAAACACTGTCTATAACTAAAACACAAACACTGTATATAATTAAAAATTTTCTTTATATCTCAAAACACTGTCTATAACTAAAAACTTTCCTTATACCTCAAAACACTGTCTATGACTCAAAACACTGTCTATAACTCAAAACACGGTCTATAACGAAAAACTTACTCTATATCTCAAAACACTGTCTATAACTAAAACACTGTCTATAACTAAAACACTATCTATAATTAAAATACTGTCTATAAATAAAAACTTTCTTTATAACTCAAAACACTGTCTATAACTCAAAACACTGTCTATAACTAAAAACTTAATATCTCAAAACACTGTCTATAACTAAAACACTAAAACACTGTCTATAACTAAAACCTCTTTATACCTCAAAACACTGTCTATAACTCAAAACACTGCCTATAACTAAAACACTGTCTATACATAAAACTTTATACCTCAAAACACTGTCTACATATAAAACACTCTCTATAACTAAAAACTTTAAACCTCAAAACAGTCTTTAACTCAAAACACTCTCTATAACTAAAACACTAAAACACTGTCTATAACTAAAACCTTTCTTTATACCTCAAAACACTGTCTATGACTAAAACACTGTATATAACTAAAAGTTTTGCTTTACACCTCAAAACACTGTCTATAACTAAAACACTAAAACACTGTATATAATTAAAAACTTTCTTTATATCTCAAAACACTGTCTATAACTAAAAACTTTCCTTATACCTCAAAACACTGTCTATAATTAAAACACTCTATAACTAAAAACTTTATACTTCAAAACACTGTCTATAACTCAAAACACCGTCTTTAACTCAAAACACTCTCTATAACTAAAACACTAAAACACTGTCTATAACGTAAACCTTTCTTTATACCTCAAAACACTGTCTATGACTAAAACACTAAAACACTGTCTATAACTAAAAGTTTTGCTTTACACCTCAAAACACTGCCTATAACTCAAACACTAAAACACTGTATATAACTAAAACTTTCTTTATATCTCAAAACACTGTCTATAACTAAAACACTGTCTATAACTAAAACACTGTCTATAGCTAAAACACTGTCTATAACTAAAACACTGTCTATAACTAAAGCACTGTCTATAGCTAAAATACTGTCTATAACTAAAACACTGTCTATAACTAAAACACTGTATCATTAAACACTGTCTATAATTAAAACACTGTCTATAGCTAAAACACTGTCTATAATTAAAACACTCTATAACTAAAACACTGTCTATAATTAAAACAATGTCTATAGCTAAAACACTGTCTATAACTAAAACACTGTCTATGATTAAAACACTCTATAACTAAAAACTTTATACTTCAAAACACTGTCTATAACTAAAACACTGTCTATAGCTAAAACACTGTCTATAATTAAACACTGTCTATAATTAAACACTGTCTATAATTAAAACACTGTCTATAACTAAAACACTGTCTATAGCTAAAACACTGTCTGTAACTAAACACTGTCTACAGCTAAAACACTGTCTATAACTAAAACACGGCCTATAACTAAAACACTTATTATAACTATAAACAGTGTATATATCTATAAAACACTGTCTATAACTAAAACACGGCCTATAACTAAAACATGGTCTATAACTAAAACACTGTGTATAACTATAAACAGTGTATATATATCTATAAAACACTGTCTATAACTAAAACACGGTCTATAACTAAAACACGGTCTATAACTAAAACACTGTGTATAACTAAAACACTGTGTATAACTATAAACAGTGTATATATCTATAAAACACTGTCTATAACTAAAACACGGCCTACAACTTAAACATGGTATATAACTAAAACACTGTGTATAACTATAAACAGTGTATATATATCTATAAAACACTGTCTATAACTAAAACACTGTCTATAACTAAAACACTGTCTATAACTAAAACACTCTATAACTAAAACACTGTCTATAACTAAAACACTGTCTATAGCTAAAACACTGTCTATAATTAAAACACTCTATAACTAAAAACTTTATACTTCAAAACACTGTCTATAACTAAAACACTGTCTATAATTAAAACACTGTCTATAGCTAAAACACTGTCTATAGCTAAAACACTGTCTATAACTAAAACACTGTCTATAATTAAACACTGTCTATAATTAAAACACTGTCTATAACTAAAACACTGTCTATAGCTAAAACACTGTCTGTAACTAAACACTGTCTATAGCTAAAACACTGTCTATAACTAAAACACGGCCTATAACTGAAACACTTATTATAACTATAAACAGTGTATATATCTATAAAACACTGTCTATAACTAAAACACGGCCTATAACTAAAACACGGTCTATAACTAAAACACTGTGTATAACTATAAACAGTGTATATATATCTATAAACACTGTCTATACTAAAACACTCTATAACTAAAACACTCTATAACTAAAACACTGTCTATAACTAAAACACTGTGTATAACTATAAACAGTGTATATATATCTATAAAACACTGTCTATAACTAAAACACTGTCTATAACTAAAACACTGTGTATAACTATAAACAGTATATATATATATCTATAAAACACTGTCTATAACTAAAACACTGTCTATAACTAAAACAGTGTGTATAACTATAAACAGTGTATATATATCTATAAAACACTGTCTATAACTAAAACACTCTATAACTAAAACACTGTCTATAACTAAAACACTGTCTATAACTAAAACACTGTCTATAATTAAAACACTGTCTATAGCTAAAACACTGTCTATAGCTAAAACACTGTCTATAACTAAAACACTGTCTATAATTAAACACTGTCTATAATTAAAACACTGTCTATAACTAAAACACTGTCTATAGCTAAAACACTGTCTGTAACTAAACACTGTCTATAGCTAAAACACTGTCTATAGCTAAAACACCGCCTATAACTGAAACACTTATTATAACTATAAACAGTGTATATATCTATAAAACACTGTCTATAACTAAAACACGGCCTATAACTAAAACACGGTCTATAACTAAAACACTGTGTATAACTATAAACAGTGTATATATATCTATAAAACACTGTCTATAACTAAAACACTCTATAACTAAAACACTCTATAACTAAAACACTGTCTATAACTAAAACACTGTGTATAACTATAAACAGTGTATATATATCTATAAAACACTGTCTATAACTAAAACACTGTCTATAACTAAAACACTGTGTATAACTATAAACAGTATATATATATCTATAAAACACTGTCTATAACTAAAACACTGTCTATAACTAAAACACTGTGTATAACTATAAACAGTGTATATATATCTATAAAACACTGTCTATAACTAAAACACTGTCTATAACTAAAACACTGTCTATAACTAAAACAGTATATATATATCTATAAAACACTGTCTATAACTAAAACACTGTCTATAACTAAAACACGGTCTATAACTAAAACACTGTGTATAACTATAAACAGTGTATATATATCTATAAAACACTGTCTATAACTAAAACACTGTCTATAACTAAAACATGGTCTATAACTAAAACACTGTGTATAACTATAAACAGTATATATATATCTATAAAACACTGTCTATAACTAAAACACTGTCTCTAACTAAAACATGGTCTATAACTAAAACACTGTCTATAGCTAAAACACTGTCTATAACTAAAACACGGTCTATAACTAAAACACTGTGTATAACTATAAACAGTATATATATATCTATAAAACACTGTCTATAACTAAAACACTGTCTATAACTAAAACACGGTCTATAACTAAAACACTGTGTATAACTATAAACAGTGTATATATATCTATAAAACACTGTCTATAACTAAAACACTGTCTATAACTAAAACATGGTCTAAAACTAAAACACTGTGTATAACTATAAACAGTATATATATATCTATAAAACACTGTCTATAACTAAAACACTGTCTCTAACTAAAACATGGTCTATAACTAAAACACTGTCTATAGCTAAAACACTGTCTATAACTAAAACACGGTCTATAACTAAAACACTGTGTATAACTATAAACAGTATATATATATCTATAAAACACTGTCTATAACTAAAACACTGTCTATAACTAAAACACTGTCTATAACTGAAACATTGTGTATAACTATAAATATTGTATATATATATATATATATAACCCAAATGGCTAGCCTATGAGAAGTGATGTCCGTCAGTGAGTTAAAGCTCAGTTCTGGTCAGACGAGGCTGAGGAGGCTGCTCCTGCTGAAGAACGGCTCCAGCTGAAAGTTCTGAAAGTTCTGAAACTCTGCTGAAGACTGAATGACAGCCGGGTCGTACAGATCAACAATCCACACCTGCAGCCGGTGTTCACCACAAAACACATGAATATTTCACTCCATCACCGCCAACACGACGCCCCCGTCTGCTCTCTGACAGGTCTGATCTGCGAGGCCCTGTTCGTACTCCATCTCCACAGCTCTGCAGCTAAAACTCCACCTCAGCTCCAGACTTCAGTGAAACACCCCAACACCAAGCTTCTCCTCACGTCACAGGTGAGGAGCGAACGCAGCAGTGAGGGAGTAATTAGACCAGCCAATCACAGCTTCTCCTGAACCACACTGACCATACAGGACCTCCACTCACTATCCACTGTATCACCTCCACTGACCATACAGGACCTCCACTCACTGTCCACTGTATCAGCTCCACTGACCATACAGGACCTCCACTCACTGTCCACTGTATCACCTCCACTGATCATACAGGACCTCCACTCACTGTCCACTGTATCACCTCCACTGATCATACAGGACCTCCACTCACTGTCCACTGTATCAGCTCCACTGACCATACAGGAGCTCCACTTACAGACTGTAGTTCATCTGATTCTCTGTATACTTTATTACTCTGTTCTTTAATGATCAGGACCACCACAGAGCAGGTATTAGGGTATTAGAGAGGTGGGTCATTCTCAGCACTGCAGTGACTCTGACGTCGTCCACTGATGAAGAACTAGAGGAACACAAACTGTGCAGCAGCAGATGAGCTACTGTCTCTGACTTTACATCTACAAGGTGGACCAGCAAGTAGTAGGAGTGTCTAATAGAGTGGACAGTGAGTGGACAAAGTGTTTAAACACTCCAGCAGCAGCACTGCTGTGTCTGATCCACTCACACCAGGACAACACACACTAACTAACACACCACCACCACGTCAGTGTCACTGCAGTGCTGAGAAATATGGCCTTATAGTGAACGAGGCCTACTGGAAGCTAAAGAGACAATGATGTATCTGAATACTCCAGCAGGTAACTGGTAAGGGGGGCTTATCTTCTAGGCTATTTTCGAACAGGGCCGCCATCTTGAAAACCATCATATTGGATCAAGGTCAAGGTTTTTCCAGTGGGAAGGTGGTCGTGTAGATCAAAGCAGATCAGACCTGTCTCAGAAATCGACTGATACAATCAGATTTGAACACAGATCTGAAGGCGCGGTGCAGGGACCGACACTGAACCTGCTCAATGTGGCTGCTGCTGCAACTGTTGATACCCTTTGAACCACAAAAGATATTACAAATCTGATTGGTTTCTGAGACAGGTCTGATCTTCTTTGATCTACACGACCACCTTCCCACTGGAAACACTTGCCCTGGATCCAATATGATGGTTTTCAAGATGGTGGCCATGTTCGGGCTTGCATTTGACAGTGTTTATTTTAAGGGGCGGAGCTTTTCTTGCCTTTACGGTATACGGGCTTTGCGGCATTGTAAGTTCACTAAAGGTGCTCAGCCAATCAGATCTGAGCAGATTCGGGAGTGCGGCGCACACGCAGGTGAGGTACGAAGCGAGAAGCAGCGAGTGGGAGAATAAAGCGAGAAAGAAGAAAAGTCGATGGTGAAAACCGTTTTTCAACCCGTACTGGAGACGTACATGTTTATTCTTCCCACAGACAGCTCCAACCTACAGTTAACACTTATTTACTTTTTCTATTCATAAAAAGCATTCTGTTTTATTTACTGTAGACCTTTTTAGAATTTAAAACCATGAATAGAGTTGAAATTTACTGAACGGTGTGTGTAATTAGGTTTATCTTTCAGTTACTGATGGTATAAAATGCTAATAGAACTGCTAGAACTACTTCAGTATACAGGATACGGCACTGAATCATAACACAAACATGGTCCGGACCCTGACCTGAGGAAACTCCCTCTGACTGGACCTACTGAGTTCTAATTAAATACCCCTGGCCTAAAAGATAGGCCCATTCACCCATTACCTGCTGGGGTACTCAGATGTGCTCTGATCTACTTCTCTCACAATAACATATTCATGATACTTTGTATTGTATGTCTGATTATTTACATCTGTTCTACATCTGTAATACAATGACGGAGGAAAAAGTTGTTAGCCTGTCTGGTGGTGCTGCTCTTGATGGTCCTGGATCTTCTACAACGTGTCTGGAAGAGGTGGCGTCCAGGATGAGTGGGGTCAGCTGTTATGTGGCCAGAGCTGCTGCTGTTGTACATGTCTTGAAACTGTTGGCAGATACATTCAATGATCTGCTCTGCTGTCCTGGTTTTGAGCGTGGCTGGTTCTCGTGAGCTGCAGGAACCAAACCAGATTGTTATGAATGATGCGAAGCTGGATCTGTGGATCATCTGGCTCTGCAGTAAATTGTATTTCTTCAGCTGTGTCAGGTAGAACATTCTCAGCCGTGCTTGGAGCTGTGGAGGCCGTGTTCCTCTCCAGCTTTAGGAGCTTGAGTGACTCCACAGTGGAAACCACAGCAGCTTATGGTTGCTGCTGCACCAGGAGACCAGCCACTCAACTGTTGGCTATGAGGCCCACGATCTTCACGATCCTCACAGCTGCTTCCTCAGAGACGCAGTCATTGGTGTAGAGACTGAAGACCAGCAGTGAGCTCACAACCTTGTGGTGTTCCAGTACTGAGGGTCCTAGCCGCGACATGTCGTCTCCTGTACACCAGGAAACCCACAACCCACCAGCACACCTGACACCGACAGCTGGGACAGTTGATTGGCCGGAGCTCTGACTCTGATGTCACTCGGGTGACATGTCGTGTTTGGTGTAGAGGACGCTGGGTAATAATCTGTGGTGACAATTAGCACTAATAACAAGACTCAGTTATAAAACAGAGCCGAGTGATAAACTCCTGACAGCAGATCATCACTGTCCAATCACAAACACCGAGAAACTAAACAAACACAGAAACACTCCTTTACCTGTCAGTCTGTACCTGTCAATCTTATACTGTCAGTCTTTACCTGTCAGTCTTTACCTGTCAGTCTGTACCTGTCAATCTGTACCTGTCAGTCTGTACCTGTCAATCTTACACTGTCAGTCTGTACCTGTCAATCTTATACTGTCAGTCTTTACCTGTCAATCTTATAGTGTCAATCTTTACCTGTCAATCTTTACCTGTCAAATCTTATACTGTCAGTCTTTACCTGTCAATCTTATAGTGTCAATCTTTACCTGTCAGTCTTTACCTGTCAAATCTTATACTGTCAGTCTTTACCTGTCAGTCTGTACCTGTTAATCTTTACCTGTCAGTCTGTACCTGTCAGTCTGTACCTGTCAATCTTTACCTGTCAGTCTTTACCTGTCAGTCTGTACCTGTCAGTCTGTACCCGTCAGTCTGTACCTGTCAACCTTATACTGTCAGTCTTTACCTGTCAGTCTGTACCTGTCAATCTTATACTGTCAGTCTTTACCTGTCAGTCTTTACCTGTCAGTCTGTACCTGTCAGTCTTTACCTGTCGATCTTATACTGTCAGTCTTTACCTGTCAGTCTTATACTGTCAGTCTTTGCCTGTCAGTCTTTACCTGTCAATCTTTACCTGTCAGTCTTTACCTGTTAATCTTATACTGTCAGTATTTACCTGTCAATCTTTACCTGTCAGTCTTTACCTGTCAATCTTATACTGTCAGTTTTTACCTGTCAATCTTCTCCTGTCAATCTTATACTGTCAGTCTTTACCTGTCAATCTTTACCTGTCAATCTTATACTGTCAGTCTTTACCTGTCAATCTTTACCTGTCAATCTTATACTGTCAGTCTTTACCTGTCAGTCTTTACCTGTCAATCTTCTCCTGTCAATCTCATATTGTCAGTCTTTACCTGTCAATCTTGTACTGTCAGTCTTTACCTGTCAATCTTTACCTGTCAGTCTTTACCTGTAAGTCTTTACCTGTCAATCTTATACTGTCAAGTTTACCTGTCAATCTTTACCTGTCAGTCTTTACCTGTCAGTCTTCTCCTGTCAATCTTATACTGTCAGTCTTTACCTGTCAATCTTGTACTGTCAGTCTTTACCTGTCAATCTTTACCTGTCAGTCTTTACTGTCAATCTGTATACTGTCAGTCTTTATCTGTCAATCTTTACCTGTCAGTCTGTACCTGTCAGTCTGTACCCGTCAGTCTTTACCTGTCAATCTTATACTGTCAGTCTTTACCTGTCAGTCTTTACCTGTCAATCTTATACTGTCAGTCTGTACCCGTCAGTCTTTACCTGTCAACCTTATACTGTCAGTCTTTACCTGTCAGTCTGTACCTGTCAATCTTATACTGTCAGTCTTTACCTGTCAGTCTTTACCTGTCAGTCTGTACCTGTCAGTCTTTACCTGTCGATCTTATACTGTCAGTCTTTACCTGTCAGTCTTATACTGTCAGTCTTTGCCTGTCAGTCTTTACCTGTCAATCTTTACCTGTCAGTCTTTACCTGTTAATCTTATACTGTCAGTATTTACCTGTCAATCTTTACCTGTCAATCTTATACTGTCAGTTTTTACCTGTCAATCTTCTCCTGTCAATCTTATACTGTCAGTCTTTACCTGTCAATCTTTACCTGTCAATCTTATACTGTCAGTCTTTACCTGTCAATCTTTACCTGTCAATCTTATACTGTCAGTCTTTACCTGTCAGTCTTTACCTGTCAATCTTCTCCTGTCAATCTCATATTGTCAGTCTTTACCTGTCAATCTTGTACTGTCAGTCTTTACCTGTCAATCTTTACCTGTCAGTCTTTACCTGTAAGTCTTTACCTGTCAATCTTATAATGTCAGGTTTACCTGTCAATCTTTACCTGTCAGTCTTTACCTGTCAGTCTTCTCCTGTCAATCTTATACTGTCAGTCTTTACCTGTCAATCTTGTACTGTCAGTCTTTACCTGTCAATCTTTACCTGTCAGTCTTTACCTGTCAATCTTATACTGTCAGTCTTTATCTGTCAATCTTTACCTGTCAGTCTGTACCTGTCAGTCTGTACCCGTCAGTCTTTACCTGTCAATCTTATACTGTCAGTCTTTACCTGTCAGTCTTTACCTGTCAATCTTATACTGTCAGTCTTTACCTGTTAGTCTTTACCTGTCAGTCTGTACCTGTCAGCCTGTACCTGTCAGTCTGTACCTGTCAATCTTATACTGTCAGTCTTTACCTGTCAGTCTTTACCTGTCAATCTTCTTCTATGAATCTTTCCTTGTGATTCTTTTGTGAATCTTCTCCTGTGAATCTTTCCTTGTGATTCTTATCCTGTGAATCGTCTCCTGTGAATCTTTTCTTGTGATTCTTATCCTGTGAATCTTCTCCTGTGAATCTTTTCTTGTGATTCTTATCCTGTGAATCGTCTCCTGTGAATCTTTTCTTGTGATTCTTTTGTGAATCGTCTCCTGTGAAACTTTTCTTGTGATTCTTATCCTGTGAATCGTCTCCTGTGAATCTTTTCTTGTGATTCTTATACTGTGAATCGTCTCCTGTGAATCTTTTCTTGTGATTCTTTTGTGAATCGTCTCCTGTGAATCTTTTCTTGTGATTCTTATCCTGTGAATCGTCTCCTGTGAATCTTTTCTTGTGATTCTTTTCTGAATCTTCTCCTGTGAATCTTTCCTTGTGATTCTTTTGTGAATCTTCTCCTGTGAATCTTTCCTTGTGATTCTTTTTCTATGAATCCTCTCCTGTGAATCTTTTCTTGTGATTCTTTTGTGAATCGTCTATTGTGAATCTTCTCTTCTGAATCTCAAGTGAATCTTCTACTGCAAATTTTCCCCTGCGAAACTTCTTCTCCAGCCAATCGTGAATCTTTCCTTGTGATTGTTCTCCAGTGACCCTTCTCTTGTGAATCTCAAGTGAATCTTCTATTTGTGATTTTTCTCCGGTGACTCTTGTCTTGTAAATCTTCTCCAGCAAATCTTCTCTTGCAGATCCTCTCCTATGAACTTTGCCTTGTGAATACTCTCCAGTGAATATCTGAAGTGAAAATATGAAAGTTTAATTGTGAATCTCGTTCTGTGAATCATTTCCTGTCGATCTTCTCCTGCAGGAAAGGGGTCTTCACTGTCTGTTTAGCCCGCCTGTAGGACAGTGGGAGTCAAACGCTTGTGAAGAGCTTCGCAGGCCTGTGTTTGAGCCCTGAGGCTGAAGCTATGCCTGAGCTCTTGTCAGCACACAGCTGTGGGGCATTCCAACCGCACAGAACACATGACATGACACGACCTGCACAGGTAGCAGGACACGCCGGACACGCCGCACACGCCGGACACGCCGGACACGCCGGACACGCCGGGCACGCCGGACTGCTCAGTGGAAAATCTAAACTTTCCTGTAAAGCAGAACTTTCCTGCTCGGCTAAACTCCGTACCAGAGCCCAACAGCTCCCAGAGGCTCTCATTAGGAAGCCCTAACCCTCCTCGGTCCCCCATCGCGCACAAGCCTGGAAACAAAATCCCTCACTTTCATATGAAACAAGAGGAGAGACGATCTTACAGTCTGCCATAAACTCCCGCAGACCGCGTTCCCTTCCCTCAGGAACGGGGGAGATGAGAGAGGGACGGAGGAACATGGAGCGGGATATGGAGATAAGGAGGGACTCCATTATTCTCTATTGTTGCCATGAGCTTTTTAACATGAAACAAATTCAAAGACCAGAAACTACATATAAACAATCGTGTAGACGTTCAGGACTGTGTAGGCAAAAACAACTTCTAGCTGCACAACCGAAGGGAAAGTTAAGGGGGCGCCGGCGAGGCTCCAGTCCACACGGGACGCAAACATTTCCATTTATGCTTTCGAGGCGTTTCGCAGCCCTGCGAGCCAAATAATACCCAAACACCTGCAGGGTTCCTGATGACTCTGCTGAAACACAAAACAGAGGAGGTGAAAGGAGGAGCGTGTCTAGTGACAGAGAGGAGGACAGTTCTATAAGATCTGCAGCTTCCCACTGAAGACTGGTAACACTTGTAAGCCTTAATATGATGTAATGACTCTAAATTATTAGGACACGTTGTTGAAAATCACTAAAAGTAAGATTTATTAGATTTTCTGTTAATAATCACTAAAAGTATCAGATTTATTAGATTTTGTGTAAAATCCGCTGCACGTTGGTCTCCATTGTTGTATCTACTGACGTGATCAGCGGGTAGTGACGTTAAATGGTTACAGTAACCGGCCGTCACGCTGGAGCACAGCTAGCTACTAAACATGCTACTGTTCAGTCTTTACAGTTTGAACTAGAACTCAACATTTCTGACATCAGCGGTGACATCACACACCACGTTAGTGTAAATGGTGAACAGAGAGGGTGGAGGAGAGAGTGACACAGTGCTGGAGTTGTTGTGAAGCTGTGTGTTGGTGTTGACGGAGAAGGAGAGTGTCTGTTAAAGGAGCTCCGCTTTCTAGCAGGAAACATTCACACTCAGTAAACAGCTAGATACACTGAACGGGAGTGTCTCTGAGCTTCACACTCCTTTATTAGTGAACTAGTATGTTCACTACTAAGACTCTACTTTCACCTTCAGGATCCACAAACCAGGAGAAGCAGCTGATGCTAACGCTAAACGTTCTCAGGAGAGAGTCCAGCGCATGTTCACGTTCACGGTTCTTCTCGCGGTTCTCCATAATCTGGAGCTTCTGGACTTCCTGTGTGGGGAAACTGTGGCACTGCATTGTGTTTTAGTCTACGCTTAAAACCAACAGCCTCCGTCAAGTGTCTCTCCAGTGGTGGTCTACTGAACCACTCAAACTCATCCAGACTGAAGTGAGGAGAGCAGAGCGGGGGTCTTTGGGTAGCTGTGTTGGCAATCGCAGTCCACATTAGACCTGAAACCATCTGACATCATCTACCCAGCAGGCATTGCGCATCAGTAACAATGACTGTGTCCATATTTTAATTATTTAGAATCAAAGTGTTAATTTATAAATAAATCTGATACTTTTGTGATTTTTTACAACACGTCTTTATAATTTAGAGTCATTTACACCATATTAAGGCTTTAAAGCTTCCATAGACGCATCTATTCCATATTTAAATTCTACATCAGTGAAGGTACGTCTGATTGGCTGGTTTGCAGTAGTGATGATCACACAGAAGCAACATAGAGTAAAGAAAATTAGAGACGTGGAGCAGAAGCGTAAGCAGAAGAATGAATAAATGACCAGTAGAGGAGTGCAGCTGGGTAAGGATCTACTCTGAGTGAGTACATGTAGTTTGGAGACTGTCAGGAAAAGGAAAGACGAAGTTTTGGGTGGTACCAAAACTGAATGGGAGGAACGAGGGATGAATAAACAACAAATAGAGGAGTGGTGTTGGGTAAGTCTGTGGATTAGACTTTGGGGGTCTGCTCTGAGTGAGTACAGACAGTTTGGAGGTTATAGGATAAACAAAACCATGATGTTTGGGTGTGACTGAAAATGAATGGGACTCTATGGGGAGAAAAAGAGGGATGGGAAAAAAACGACAAACAGACGAGTGCAGGTCAACACAACACTACAGTCGTGGTCGGGGGTCCGCACTGAGTCAGTGTATGTGAAATGGTGTCTGTCGGTCGAGCAGAAGTTCAGTAGATTGGCGTGCCTGTTTCTGGCCTATTCATTCTCTATGGAAAAAATTCCAGAAAGAATCTGTTGTTTTCCGGAATCCGTGCATCCAATCAAAAAGCTGCACACAAGCCCCAATCACACAATCAGACCAGACAGTCTGGAGCTAACTTGTCCCGGAGTACCTCGTCCCGAAGTAACCCGTCCCAGAGTAACTCGTCCCGGACTAACTCGTCCCGGAGTACCTCGTCCCGGAGTAATTCATCCCGGAGTACCTCGTCCCGGAGTAACCCCTCCCAGAGTATCTCGTCCCGAAGTAACCCGCCCCAGAGTAATTCGTCCCAGAGTAATTCGTCCCAGAGTAACTCGTCCCGGAAGAAACAAGAATCTGTTGAGCAGGACGCAACTTCAGCCTCAGCTGTTTCTTCATTTCTCCAGGTTCGAGTCTTTCAGTTCTGATATCTCGATCACATCAGCTTCCTCTGCTCTTCCGTCCAGTCGTATCATCTCTTCACAGTGTTGGTCCATGTTGCTGGTGTGTCATGCTGTACGAGCTTGTGGTGCTACACCAGTTCAGTCCTGGAATACAAACCAGTGAAATCTTGCTTTGACCTTAACTCACATCTCAACTCAGGACAAACAGTTGTACCCATGATACAGCCGAGGAGTGGCTCAGCCGAGGAGTGGCTCAGCCGAGGAGTGGCTCAGCCGAGGAGTGGCTCAGCCAAACGGTGTGGCCCCCACAGTAAAGCGAGAAACAGACAGTCAGCAGAGAAACCCTGTCCTACCGTCACCACATAAACGATAGATCATCAGTTACTGATCAAAGTCTGATCGCGCTGCACTCAGTAATCAGTCTATCAGGCTGTGAAGAACTGCTCCACTGAGCAGACAGGCAACAACAGCTTAACACCTCAACATCTCAACAGCTCAACACCTCAACAGCTCAACACCTCAACACCTCAACACCTCAACAGCTCAACAGCTCAACAGCTCAACACCTCAACAGCTAAACACCTCAACAGCTCAACACCTCAACAGCTCAACACATAAACAGCTAAACACCTCAACACCTCGACAGCTCAACACCTCAACAGCTCAACAGCTCAACACCTCAACAGCTAAACACCTCAACAGCTCAACACCTCAACAGCTCAACACATAAACAGCTAAACACCTCAACACCTCGACAGCTCAACACCTCAACAGCTAAACACCTCAACAGCTCAACACCTCAACAGCTCAACACATAAACAGCTCAACACCTCAACAGCTCAACACCTCAACACCTCGACAGCTCAACACCTCAACAGCTCAACACCTCAACACCTCAAGAGCTCAACACCTCAACAGCTCAACACCTCAACAGCTCAACACCTCAACACCTCAACAGCTCAACACCTCAACAGCTCAACAGCTCAACACCTCAACAGCTAAACACCTCAACACCTCGACACCTCAACACCTCAACAGCTCAACAGCTCAACACCTCAACAGCTCAACACCTCAACAGCTCAACGCTTCAACAGCTCAACAGCTCAACACCTCAACAGCTCAACAGCTCAACACCTCAACAGCTCAACACCTCAACAGCTAAACACCTCAACATCTCAACACTTCAACAGCTCAACAGCTCAACACCTCAACAGCTCAACAACTCAACACCTCAACAGCTCAACAGCTCAACACCTCAACAGCTAAACACCTTAACAGCTCAACACCTCAACAGCTAAACACCTCAACAGCTCAACACCTCAACACCTCAACAGCTCAACACCTCAACAGCTCAACTGTTCAACAGCTCAACACCTCAACAGCTCAACACCTCAACACCTCGACACCTCAACACCTCAACACCTCAACAGCTAAACACCTCAACAGCTCAACTGTTCAACAGCTCAACACCTCAACAGCTCAACACCTCAACACCTCAACAGCTCAACACCTCAACAGCTAAACACCTCAACAGCTCAACACCTCAACAGCTCAACAACTCAACACCTCAATAGCTAAACACCTCAACAGCTCAACACCTCAACAGCTCAACAGCTAAACAGCTAAACACCTCAACACCTCGACAGCTAAACACCTCAACACCTCGACAGCTCAACAGTTCAACACCTCAACAGCTCAACACCTCGACACCTCAACAGCTAAACACCTCAACAGCTCAACACCTCAACACCTCAACACCTCAACAGCTCAACACCTCAACAGCTCAACTGTTCAACAGCTCAACACCTCAACAGCTCAACAGCTCAACACCTCGACACCTCAACACCTCAACAGCTAAACACCTCAACAGCTCAACTGTTCAACAGCTCAACACCTCAACAGCTCAACAGCTCAACACCTCAACAGCTCAACACCTCAACAGCTCAACTGTTCAACAGCTCAACACCTCAACAGCTCAACACCTCAACAGCTAAACACCTCAACAGCTCAACTGTTCAACAGCTCAACACCTCAACAGCTCAACACCTCAACAGCTCAACACCTCAACAGCTCAACACCTCAACAACTCAACACCTCAATAGCTAAACACCTCAACAGCTCAACACCTCAACACCTCAACAGCTTAACACCTCAACAAGGTCAACACCTCAACAGCTAAACAAGCTAAACACCTCAACCACCTCAACACCTCAACAGCTCAACACCTCGACAGCTAAACACCTCAACACCTTGGACAGCTCAACAGTTCAACACCTCAACAGCCCAACACCTCAACACCTCAACAGCTCAACACCTCGACACCTCAACAACCTCAACAGCTAAACACCTCAAACACCTCAACAGCTCAACACCTCAACAGCTAAACACCTCAACAGCTCAACACCTCAACAGCCTAAAACCTCAACAGCTCAACACCTCAACAGCTCAACAACTCAACACCTCAATAGCTAAACACCTCAACAGCTCAACACCTCAACAGCTCAACAGCTCAACACCTCAACAGCTCAACACCTCAACACCTCAACACCTCAACAGCTCAACACCTCAACACCTCAACAGCTCAACTGTTCAACAGCTCAACACCTCAACAGCTCAACACCTCAACACCTCAACAGCTAAACACCTCAACAGCTCAACTGTTCAACAGCTCAACACCTCAACAGCTCAACACCTCAACAGCTCAACTGTTCAACAGCTCAACACCTCAACAACTCAACACCTCAATAGCTAAACACCTCAACAGCTCAACACCTCAACACCTCAACAGCTTAACACCTCAACAGGTCAACACCTCAACAGCTAAACAGCTAAACACCTCAACACCTCAACACCTCAACAGCTCAACACCTCGACAGCTAAACACCTCAACACCTTGACAGCTCAACAGTTCAACACCTCAACAGCTCAACACCTCAACACCTCAACAGCTCAACACCTCGACACCTCAACACCTCAACAGCTAAACACCTCAACACCTCAACACCTCAACAGCTCAACACCTCAACAGCTAAACACCTCAACAGCTCAACACCTCAACAGCTAAACACCTCAACAGCTCAACACCTCAACAGCTCAACAACTCAACACCTCAATAGCTAAACACCTCAACAGCTCAACACCTCAACAGCTCAACAGCTCAACACCTCAACACCTCAACACCTCAACAGCTCAACACCTCAACACCTCAACAGCTCAACACCTCAACAGCTCAACACCTCAACAGCTCAACACCTCAACAGCTAAACACCTCAACAGCTCAACACCTCAACACCTCAACACCACAACAGCTCAACAGTTCAACACCTCAACACCTCAACAGCTCAACAGCTCAACACCTCAACAACTCAACACCTCAACAGCTCAACAGCTAAACAGCTAAACACCTCAACACCTCGACAGGTAAACACCTCAACACCTCGACAGCTCAACACCTCGACACCTCAACAGCTCAACACCTCAACAGCTCAACACCTCAACAGCTCAACACCTCAACACCTCAACACCTCAACAGCTAAACACCTCAACAGCTCAACTGTTCAACACCTCAACAGCTCAACACCTCAACAGCTCAACACCTCAACAGCTCAACTGTTCAACAGCTCAACACCTCAACAGCTCAACACCTCAACACCTCAACAGCTCAACTGTTCAACAGCTCAACACCTCAACAGCTCAACACCTTAACAGCTCAACACCTCAACAGCTCAACACCTCAACAGCTAAACACCTCAACAGCTCAACACCTCAACAGCTCAACAACTCAACACCTCAATAGCTAAACACCTCAACAGCTCAACACCTCAACACCTCAACAGCTAAACACCTCAACAGCTCAACAGCTCAACACCTCAACAGCTCAACACCTCACCAGCTCAACACCTCAACAGCTCAACACCTTAACATCTCAACACCTCAACAGCTCAACACCTCAACAGCTCAACAGCTCAACAGCTCAACAGCTAAACACCTCAACACCTCAACACCTCAACAGCTCAACACCTCCACAACTCAACAGCTCAACACCTCAACACCTCAACAGTTCAACAGCTCAACAGCTCAACACCTCAACAGCTAAACACCTCAACAGTTCAACAGCTCAACAGCTCAACACCTCAACAGCTCAACACCTAAACAATCAACACCTCAACAACTCAACAGCTCAACACCTCAACAGCTCAACAGTTCAACACCTCAACACCTCAACAGCTCAACACCTTAACAGTTCAACACCTCAACAGTTCAACAGCTCAACAGTTCAACAGTTCAACAGCTCAACACCTCAACAGCTCAACAACTCAACAGCTCAACACCTCAACACCTCAACACCTCATAGCTCAACCAGTTCAACACCTCAACAGCTCAACACCTCAACAGCTCAACAACTCAACAGCTCAACAGTTCAACACCTCAACACCTCAACACCTCAATAGCTCAACAGTTCAACACCTCAACAGCTCAACACCTCAACAGTTCAACAGCTCAACAGTTCAACAGTTCAACAGCTCAACACCTCAACAGCTCAACACCTCAACAGCTCAACAACTCAACACCTCAATAGCTAAACACCTCAACAGCTCAACACCTCAACACCTCAACAGCTAAACACCTCAACAGCTCAACAGCTCAACACCTCAACAGCTCAACACCTCACCAGCTCAACACCTCAACAGCTCAACACCTTAACATCTCAACACCTCAACAGCTCAACAGCTCAACACCTCAACAGCTCAACAGCTCAACAGCTCAACAGCTAAACACCTCAACACCTCAACAGCTCAACACCTCAACACCTCCACAACTCAACAGCTCAACACCTAAACAATCAACACCTCAACAACTCAACAGCTCAACACCTCAACAGCTCAACAGTTCAACACCTCAACACCTCAACAGCTCAACACCTTAACAGTTCAACACCTCAACAGTTCAACAGCTCAACAGTTCAACAGTTCAACAGCTCAACACCTCAACAGCTCAACAACTCAACAGCTCAACACCTCAACACCTCAACACCTCAATAGCTCAACAGTTCAACACCTCAACAGCTCAACACCTCAACAGCTCAACAACTCAACAGCTCAACAGTTCAACACCTCAACACCTCAACACCTCAATAGCTCAACAGTTCAACACCTCAACAGCTCAACACCTCAACAGTTCAACAGCTCAACAGTTCAACAGTTCAACAGCTCAACACCTCAACAGCTCAACAACTCAACAGCTCAACAGTTCAACACCTCAACACCTCAACACCTCAATAGCTCAACAGTTCAACACCTCAACAGCTCAACAGTTCAACAGCTCGACACCTCAACAGTTCAACACCTCAACACCTCAACAGCTCAACACCTAAACAATCAACACCTCAACAACACAACAGCTCAACACCTCAACAGCTCAACAGTTCAACACCTCAACAGCTCAACAGCTCAACACCTCAACAGTTCAACACCTCAACACCTCAACAGTTCAACAGTTCAACAGCTCAACAGTTCAACAGCTCAACACCTCAACAACTCAACAGCTCAACAGCTCAACACCTCAACACCTCAACAGCTCAACAGTTCAACACCTCAACACCTCAACAGCTCAACAGCTCAACACCTCAACAGTTCAACACCTCAACCGTTCAACAGTTCAACAGCTCAACAGTTCAACACCTCAACAGCTCAACACCTCAACACCTCAACAGCTCAACAGCTCAACACCTCAACAGTTCAACACCTCAACAACTCAACAGCTCAACAGCTCAACACCTCAACACCTCAACAGCTCAACAGTTCAACACCTCAACACCTCAACAGCTCAACAGCTCAACACCTCAACAGTTCAACACCTCAACCGTTCAACAGCTCAACAGCTCAACAGTTCAACAGCTTAACACTGGTCTAGTTCATTCTGCTTAATGAGGCAGCTACGCTAACAGCTACGCCAACGCAGTGCAGAACATCTGAACACCCGGCAAGCCTGTGGAAGTGGTCACTAGTCCAAAGACAAACAAACACATATTCTGCCCACCTTGTACTTCCACTAACTGCCCACTTTATTAGAAACACCCACCTTGTACTTCTACTAACTGTCCACTTTATTAGAAACACCAACCTTACACTTCTACTAACTGTCCACTTTATTAGAAACACCAACCTTACACTTCTACTAACTGGCCACTTTATTAGAAACACCAACCTTACACTTCTACTAACTGGCCACTTTATTAGAAACACCCACCTTATGCTTCCACTAACTGGCCACTTTATTAGAACTACCCACCTTGTACTTCCACTAACTGGCCACTTTATTAGAAACACTCACCTTGTACTTCCACTAACTGGCCACTTTATTAGAAACACCCACCTTATGCTTCCACTAACTGGCCACTTTATTAGAACTACCCACCTTGTACTTCCACTAACTGGCCACTTTATTAGAAACACTCACCTTGTACTTCCACTAACTGGCCACTTTATTAGAACAACCAACCTTACACTTTCTACTAACTGGCCGCTTTATTAGAAACACCCACCTTATGCCTCTATTAACAGGCCACTTTATTAGAAATGCCCACATTGTCTTTCACTCAGTGGCCACTTTATTAGAAACACTCACCTTGTACTTCCACTAACTGGCCACTTTATTAGAAACACCAACCTTACACTTCTACTAACTGGCCACTTTATTAGAAACACCCACCTTATGCTTCCACTAACTGGCCACTTTATTAGAACTACCCACCTTGTACTTCCACTAACTGGCCACTTTATTAGAAACACTCACCTTGTACTGTCCACTAACTGGCCACTTTATTAGAAACACCCACCTTAGCTTCCACTAACTGGCCACTTTATAGAACTACCCACCTTGTACTTCCACTAACTGGCCACTTTATTAGAAACACTCACCTTGTACTTCCACTTAACTGGCACTTTATTAGAAACACCAACCTTACACTTCTACTAACTGGCCACTTTATTAGAAACACCCACCTTATGCTTCCACTAACTGGCCACTTTATTAGAACTACCCACCTTGTACTTCCACTAACTGGCCACTTTATTAGAAACACTCACCTTGTACTTCCACTAACTGGCCACTTTATTAGAAACACCAACCTTACACTTCTACTAACTGGCCACTTTATTAGAAACACCCACCTTATGCTTCCACTAACTGGCCACTTTATTAGAACTAACCCACCTTGTACTTCCACTAACTGGCCACTTTATAGAAACACTCACCTTGTACTTCCACTAACTGGCCACTTTATTAGAAACACCCACCTTATGCTTCCACTAACTGGCCACTTTATTAGAACTACCCACCTTGTACTTCCACTAACTGGCCACTTTATTAGAAACACTCACCTTGTACTTCCACTAACTGGCCACTTTATTAGAAACACTAACCTTACACTTCTACTAACTGGCCACTTTATTAGAAACACCCACTTTTAGTTTTACTCTACAGTGCTGTTATTTCACTGCTGTAGTTTTAAAGGCTCTATGTTTAACATATGGTTCTTTACTAGAACGTTAC